>CAHIKZ030002587.1:170000-192500 GCA_903632075.3 Acanthosepion pharaonis
TAAAACGTTTATGGGAGTGTATATTGAAGTAATGACGATGTAATTATCTTCTGGGACATGCAACTAGACACAGTTACCCAAAATAACGATGTAACTATCCTCTGGGACATGCCCATTTAGACTGACAGGGAAATAAAAGCCAACAGACCTGATATTATCATAAAAGACAAAAAATTCAGAGAGTGTTTGCTTATTGACATAGCAGTCCGATCTGAGATAAACACCGCTATGAAAATTATCGTGAAATTGTCCAAATCCAAGGACCTGGAGATCGAGATTAACAGGATGTGGGGAATAAAGACTGAGACTGTACCAATAGTAATCGGAGCTCTGGGACTCATGAGAAAAGGAATGGACAATTTTATTAGCAATGTTCTAGGTAATATCAACGTACAGGTTGCCCAGAAGATCGCTCTACTAGGAACATCTTATTTACTAAAAGTACAATAAATTAAATGACAATTCTCATATAGGGTCTAAGGACAATAGTTTGAAACCGGCTCTACAGGATACAAAGGGAGAAACAGAACATTCACAAATGATACTACTACTACTACTACTATTACTACTACTACTACTAATAATAATAATGATAATATGTGAAGTTAATCCCACATGAAATTTAATGAGAAAAACGAGAAAATGTTAACTGCAAACAATAAGAAAAAGGAAATAGTTATCGATTTACAAAGAAATTCTTCAGTGTTTCATAATATAAGGACTTCTCGCCCTGCGCTGCTTGATTTGACATCCATATATCCAATTTTTCTCAGTCTCTTCATCTCTCTGTTTTATAGAGAATCTCTTTCTCTCCCCCTCTCTCTCCCTTCTCTCTCCCCTCTCTCTCTCTATTCATTCTCTCTCTTCTCTCTTTTCTCTTTTTTTCACTTGTTCTTTTCATTTTCTTCTTTTTGTCATCTGGATCTTTATACATTGATTTTTGAAAAAAGATTGTTTTTCATCAGATTTATTTTATCATTATTTTTCGCATACAACGGGTGAAAAAGCATGTGCGATGACCTGCCCTCATCAGCCGTCAATCAGAAGAGGTAACAAAGTTTTGGTGTCTAAGGCGACACTGCCACCCCTAGTGCCACCAGCAGCATTTGTCACATGACAGGGTATTGTTTTTATTTATGTAGATGCGCCAGTCTCTCCAATTTGCAACTGCAAGTCAGATTTTCAACTTTGTGTTAAACAAGACTTGTTTCTTGATCTTTCTTGTTTTATCAATGTTTTGTCGTGGCGACCTTTACGAATGCCATAGAATGGAAGGAAAACAGACGTTTCACATCAAAAGTAGCATTGTGTAACGAGCATAGTTTTAATTAACTTTGCTTATTTAGGGTTCATGAAGACATCCAACTCAATGTACTAAAATTTTGATTCATTATTCCAGTTTCTTAGGAGCAGATTTGTTAAATTCAAAAGGATAAAAACATTGACCATTCCAAATCTTTTACTATTTATTGATTCATTCAGACCAGTTGGCTTAGCATTTCTTGCATTTTTTTCATTGTTTCGGATCTGGCAGAAAAAACGGTTACTATTATACATTGAGAGCGGGGACCAGTTTCTTCATCTTATTGTTTTTATATAGAATGTTTTTGTCTATCAGCCCATTCAGCCTTCCTCATCTTTTTACTATTATACATTGATTCATTCAGACCAGTTTCTTCATCTTTGTTGTCTTTATTATAACATTTTGGTCACTCAACCCTCAGCCTTCCTTCTTTTCTATCTGAATTTCTCAGATGAGTTTGTTCTCTTACTATTATACATTGATTCATTCAGACCAGTTTCCTCATCTTTGTTGTTTTATTATAACATTTTGGTCCTCTACCCTTTGGCCTTCTTTTCTATCTGAATTTCTCAGATGAGGTCTTGTTACTATTATACATTGATTCATTCAGTCTTCCTCTTTTTTCCTCAATCTTTCCTGGCCACTGCAGCCTTCCTCATCTTTTATTATAACATTGATTCATTCAGACCAGTTTCTTCATCTTTCTTGTTTTTTATCACAATGTTTCTTTCTATCTGAATTTCTAAGATCCTCATGTTGTTACTATTATACATTGATTCATTCAGACCAGTTTCTTCATCTTTGTTGTTTTTATTATAATGTTTTGGTCACTCTACCTCAGCCTTCCTCATCTTTTCTATCTGAATTTCTCAGATGAGATCTTTCTTGTTTTTATACATTGTTTTCATTCAGACTGCAGCCTTCCTCATCTTTGTTGTCTTTATTATAACATTTTGGTCATTCACCAGTTTCTTCAGGCCTTCTTTTCTATCTGAATTTTCAGATGATGTGTTCTTACTATTATACATTGATTCATTCAGACCAGTGTTTTTTTCATCTTTTGTTCTTTCTTTTTATTATGATTCATTTTCAGACCAGTTTCTTCATCTTTCTTGTTTTTATCACAATGTTTTTTCTATCTGAATTTCAGATGATCTTGTTCTTACTATTATACATTGATTCATTCAGACCAGTTTCTTCATCTTTCTTGTCTTTATCATAATGTTTTGGTCACTCTACCCTCAGGCCTTCTTTCTATCTGAATTCCTCAGATTGTGTTCTATTATTATACATTGATTCATTCAGACCAGTTTCCTCATGAGCAATTTGTCTTTATTAAAACATTTTTATCTCTTACCCTCAGGCCTTCTTTTACTATATCTGAATTTCTCAGATGAGATGTTCAAAACTTGTTTTATACATTGATTCATTCAGACCAGTTTCTCATCTCATCTTGTTTTTATTATAACATTTTGGTTTTTTCTACCTTTCAGGCCTTTCTTGCTATCTGAATTTTCTCAGATGATTGTTCTTACTATTATACATTGATTCATTCAGACCAGTTTTCATCTTTCTTGTCTTTATCATAAATTTTGGTCCTCTACCCTCATGCAGCTTTTTCTATCTGAATTTTCTCAGATGAGGTGTTCTTAATAGTTATACATTTTCATTCAGACCAGTTTTCTCAATCTTTTTTGTCTTTATTATTCAACATTTCCTCATCTTGTTACTTTATACATTGATTCATTCTGAAGTTTCTTGATGAGGTGTTTTTATCACAATGTTTTTGTTACCTGGACATTAAATCATCTTGTTGATATCATTGATTCATTCAGACCAGTTTCCTTCATCTTTTTGTCTTTTTATAACAATGTTTTTGTCATCTACCCTCAGGCCTTCTTTCTATCTGAATTTCATTCAGATGAGGTGTTTTTCTTGTTTTATACAATCTTTTTTCAAAAAGCCCAGTTTCCTCATCTTTGTTGGATCTTTATTATAATTTTTTGGTTTGAATTCTATTTCTTGTTTTTATCCTTCTTTCTATCTGAATTTCTCAGATGAGGTGTTCTTACTATTATACATTGATTCATTCAGACCAGTTTCCTCATCTTTTTTTGTCTTTATTATAACATTTTTGGTCACTCTACCCTCAGGCCTTCTTTCTATCTGAATTTCTCAGATGATGTGTAATTTTATCTATTATACATTGATTCATTCAGACCAGTTTCATCATTTTTCTTCTTTATTATAACATTTTGGTCATCTCTACCCTCAGGCCTTCTTTCTATCTGAATTTCTCAGATGATGTGTTCTTACTATTATACATTGATTCATTCAGACCAGTTTCCTCATCTTTGTTGTCTTTATTATAACATTTTGGTCAGTTTCTACCCTCAGGCCTTCTTTCTATCTGAATTTCTCAGATCTGTTTTACTATTATACATTGATTCATTCAGACCAGTTTCTTCATCTTTCTTGTCTTTATTATAACATTTTGGTCACTCTACCCTCAGGCCTTTTTCTATCTGAATTTCATTCAGATGATGTGTTCTTATTTTACTATTATACATTGATTCATTCAACTAACCAGTTTCCTCATCTTTTATTGTCTTTATTATAACATTTTGGTCACTTTACCCTCAGGCCTTCTTTCTATCTGAATTTCTCAGATGAGGTGTTCTTATTATTATACATTGATTCATTCAGACCAGTTTTTTCATCTTTGTTGTCTTTATTATAACATTTTGGTCACTTCTACCCTCAGGCCTTCTTTCTTATCTTGTTTTTCTCAGATGAGGGTTTTTCTTCATCTTGTTACTATACATTCATTCAGACCAGTTTCTTCATCTTTGTTGTCTTTATTATAACATTTTGTTCTACCCTCAGGCCTTCTTTCTATCTGAATTTCTCAGATGAGGTGTTCTTGTTTATTATACATTGATTCATTCAGACCAGTTTCCTCATTTTTGTTGTCTTTATTATAACATTTTGGTCTCTACCCTCAGGCCTTCTTTCTATCTGAATTTCTTCAGATAAGGTATTTCTTACTAGTTTATACATTGATTCATTCAGACCAGTTTTTTCATCTTTGTTGTCATTTATTATAACATTTTGGTCACTCAGTTTTTCAGGAAATTTTTATCATCTGAATTTAATCAGATGAGGTGTTTTATTATTATACATTGATTCATTCAGACCATTTCTTCATCTTTCTTGTTTTTATTATAATGTTTTGGTCATTCTGGCCCCTCAGGCCTTCTTTCTATCTGATTTCTCAGATGATTTGTTCTTACTATTATACATTGATTCATTCAGAAGTTTCTTAAAAATCTTTTTGTTTTGTCTTTATTATACAATTTTTTGTCATCTACCCTCAGGCCAAATTTTTCTATCTAAAATTTCTCAGATGAGGTGTTCAGACCAGTTTCTTCATCTTTCTTGTTTGATTCATTCAGACCAGTTTTCCTCATCTCATGTTGTCTTTTATTATAACATTTTGGTTAATTCTACATTGTTTTTATTTAATGTTTTTTATCTTTCTATTTGAATTTCTCAGATGACTTTGTTCTTACTATTATACATTGATTCATTCAGACCAGTTTCCTCATCTTTTTGTTTATTTATTATAACATTTTGGTCACTCTACCCTCAGGCCATCTTGTTTATATACATTTTTGAATTTCTGAGATGAGGTGTTCTTACTATTATACATTGATTCATTCAGACCAGTTTCTCATTTTTTACCAATGTTTTGTCTTTATTTTAACATTTATACATTGATTCATTCAGACCAGTTTCTTTATCTCAGGCCATTTTCTATCTGATGTTTTTCTCAGATGAGGTGTTCTTACTATTATACATTGATTCATTCAGACCAGTTTCTTCATCTTTGTTGTTTTTATTATAACATTTTGGTCATCTACCCTCAGGCCATTTTCTATCTGAATTTCTCAGATGAGGTCTTTCTTACTATTATACATTGATTCATTCAGACCAGTTTCCTCATCTTTGTTGTCTTTATTATAACATTTTGTGTCCATCCCTCAGGCTTCCTCATCTTGTTTATTATCTGAATTTTCAGATGTTCTTGTTCTTTGTTTTTATACAATTTTTTCATTCAGACCACTGTTTCCTCATCTTTATTGTCATTTTATTATAACATTTTTTTCAATTTTTCTTGTTTTTATCACAATCTTTTTATCATCTTTCTTGATGATTTGTCATCTTGTTACTATTATACATTGATTCATTCAGACCAGTTTCTTCATCTTTTCTTGTTTTTTATTATAACATTTTGGACCCTCAGGCCTTCTTCATATCTATTATAATTTCATTCAGAACAGTTTCTTATTTTTCTTTGTTTTTTGATTCATTCAGACCAGTTTCCTCATCTTTTGTTTATCTTTATTATAACATTTTGGTCACTCTACCCTCAGGCATCTTTCTTGTTTTTCTATCTGAATTTCTCAGATGAGCCTTCCTCATGTTGTTACTATTATACATTGATTCATTCAGACCAGTTTCTTCATCTTTCTTGTTTTCCTCAATCTTTGTTGTCTTTCATTGTTAATTATTACATTGATTCATTCCTCAGGTTTCTTCATCTTTCTTGTTTTTATCTGAATTTCTCAGATGAGGTGTTCTTGTTACTATTATACATTGATTCATTCAGACCAGTTTCTTCATCTTTCTTTTTTTTATCTTTTTTATAACATTTTGGCCTTCCTCATCTTGTTACTATTATACATTGATTCATTCAGACCAGTTTTTCATCTTTCTTGTTTTTATGAATGTTTTTCTCAGATGCAGCCTTCCTCATCTTGTTACTATTATACATTGATTCATTCAGACCAGTTTCTTCATCTTTGTTTTTATTTAAATTTTTTGTTGCCCTGGCCTTCTTTTTATCTGAATTCCTCATCTTGTTACTATTATACATTGATTCATTCAGACCAGTTTTTCATCATCTTTCTTGTTTTTATCACAACATTTTTTGTCATCTGGCCACTGCAGCCTTCCTCATCTTGTTACTATTATACATTGATTCATTCAGGCCAGTTTCTTCATCTTTCTTGTTTTTATCAATGTTTTGTCATGAGGTGCCTTTCATCTTGTTACTATTATACATTGATTCATTCAGACCAGTTTTTCATCTTTCTTTTTTTTTATTTATTATGGCCACTGCAGCCTTCCTCATTTTACTATTATACATTGATTCATTCAGACCAGTTTCTTCATCTTTCTTTTTTTATCACAATGTTTTGTCATCTGGCACTGCAGCCTTCCTCATCTTGTTACTATTATACATTGATTCATTCAGACCAGTTTCTTCATCTTTCTTGTCTTTATTACAACATTTTGTCATCTGGCCACTACCCTCATCTTGCTTATTTATTTTACATTGATTCATTCAGACCATTTCTTCATCTTTCTTGTTTTCTTCACAATGTTACATTGGCCACTGCAGCCTTCCTCATCTTGTTACTATTATACATTGATTCATTCAGACCAGTTTCTTCATCTTTCTTGTTTTTTATAACAATTTTTGTCATCTCTGCAGCCTTCCTCATCTTGTTACTATTATACATTGATTCATTCAGACCAGTTTCTTCATCTTTCTTGTTTTTATCACAATGTCTCAGATGCAGCCTTCCCTCATCTTGTTACTATTATACATTGATTCATTCAGACCAGTTTCCTTCATCTTTCTTGTTTTTATCTTAATGTTTTGTCATAACATTTTTCCTCATCTTGTTACTATTATACATTGATTCATTCAGACCAGTTTCTTCATTTTTCTTGTTTTTTTCACAATGTTTTGTCATGAGCCACTGCAGCCTTCCTCATCTTGTTACTATTATACATTGATTCATTCAGAGTTTCTTCATCTTTCTTGTTTAACAATCTTTATTCTGTCTTTATTGTTTTTAACATTTTTTTGGTCATTCAGACCAGTTTCTTCATTTTCTTTTTTATCAATGTTTTTCAGATGAGGTTCCTCATCTTGTTACTATTATACATTGATTCATTCAGACCAGTTTCTTCATCTTTCTTGTTTTTACAACAATTTTTTTGTCATTGGCCACTGCAGCCTTCCTCATCTTGTTACTATTATACATTGATTCATTCAGACCAGTTTCTTCATCTTTCTTGTTTTTATCTCAAGATGAGGTGCAGCTCAGACCAGTTTCTAATAAAAAATTTTTTTTCATCTTGTTACTATTATACATTGATTCATTCAGACCAATTTCTTCATTTTTCATGTTTTTTTGTCTTTTTCTACCTTCATCTTTCTTGTTTTTATCATTGATTCATTGAATTTCTCAGATCTTGTTACTATTATACATTGATTCATTCAGACCAGTTTTCTCATCTTTCTTGTTTTTATTATTTAATGTTTTGGTCATCTACCCACAGGCCAGCTTTCCTCATCTTGAATTAAATTTTGGATTGACCAATTGTTCATCTTAATTTTTTATACAATGTTTCATCATCTGGCCTTAAAACTTTATGAAAATCATCTTGTTTCTTTATTATACATATTGATTCATTCCTATTCTTCAGGCCTTGTTTTTAAAGAATGTTTTTCATCAGATGCCTTCCTCATCTTGTTTACTATTATTCATTGATTCATTCAGACCAGAAATTAGTATTTATGTTTCAAAAAATTGTCTTTAACTTTATATAGTTTAACAATATTTTTTATGTCTTACTATTTATTAAATTGATTCATTTTCATCTTTGTTGTTTTTATTATAATGTTTTGTCATCTGGCCACCTCAGGCCATTTTCTATCTTGTTTATTCAGATGAGGTGATCTTACTATTATACATTGATTCATTCAGACCAGTTTCTTGTTTTTCTTTGTTGTTTTTTAGTTCAAATTTTGATCTTGTTTATTATACATTGATTCATGCAAATTTCTTCAGAAAGGTTTTCTATTTGAATTCTCAGATGAGGTGTTCTTAATATTATACATTGATTCATTCAGACCAGTTTCATCTTTCTTGTTTTTATCACAATGTTTTATCTATACTGCAGCCTTTCATTTGTTACTATTATACATTGATTCATTCAGACCATTTCTTCATCTTTATTTGTTTTTATCATGAGAATAATATTTTGTCATCTCTTTATTTAAATTTTTTTTTGCTTAAATGGTACTTTTGAGTTTAATTGTTCTTATTTTATTATACATTGATTCATTCAGACCACTTTTTCATTTTTTGTTGTTTTTATTATAAATTTTTGGTCACTCTACCCTCAGGCCATTTCTTTCTATCTGAATTTCTCAGATGTTAATTAAATGTTCTTACTATTATACATTGATTCATTCAGACATCAGTTTCCTCATCTAACTTGAGTTCTTTATTTATAACATTTTGGTCCAGAAAGAATTCCTCAGGCCTTCTTTTTATAACCAATTTCTCATCAGATGATGTTCTATTACTTATTATACATTGATTCATTCAGACCAGTTTCTTCATCTTTTTGTTTTTTTATAACATTTTGGCCACCTCAGCCTATTTTCTTCCTCATTTCTGTTTCTATTATATCATTGATTCATTCAGACCAGTTTCTTCATCTTTTCTTGTTTTTATCACATTTGTTTTGTCATCAGATCTTTCTATCTGAATTTCTCAGATCATGTTGTTACTATTATACATTGATTCATTCAGACCAGTTTCCTCATCTTTGTTGTCTTTATTATAACATTTTGGTCACTCTACCCTCAGGCCTTCTTTTCTATCTGAATTTCTCAGATGAGGTGTTCTTACTATTATACATTGATTCATTCAGACCAGTTTCCTCATCTTTGTTGTCTTTTGTCTTTATTATAACATTTTGTCATCTCACTGAATTTCTTAGAACCCTAGTATACATTCAGGCCAGTTTTCTTTCTATCTGAATTTCTCAGATGATTCATGTTGTTACTATTATACATTGATTCATTCAAGACCAGTTTCCTCATCTTTTTGTTTTTTTGTATCTTTATTATAACATTTGAGTTTCTTCATCTTGCTTGTTTTAAATAAAAACATTTTGTCATCTATTAACTGAGTCATCTTCTTTCTCTTTCATTGATTCATTCAGAATTCATCTTTCTTGTCTTTATTATGAGGTGTTCTTACTATTATCTTGTGAGGTGTTCTTACAATTATACATTGATTCAACAAAAGACCAGTTTCCTCATCTTTGTTGTCTTTATTATAACATTTTTGGTCACTAAACCCTCAGGCCTTCTTTCTATCTGATTTCTCAGATGAGGTGTTCTTCTTATTATACATTGATTCATTCAGACCAGTTTTTCATCTTTTTGTTGTTTATTTATTTTGGTTTTTTAAAATCTGAATTTTCATTTTGTTACTATTATACATTGATTCATTGATGACCAGTTTCTTCATCTTTCTTTCTTTATTATAAAATTTTGTCAAACCCTCAGCCTTCTTTGATCTGAATTTTGTTACTTATTATACATTGATTCATTCAGACCAGTTTCTTCATCTTTGTTTTTTTATCATCATGTTTTTATTATAACATTTGTTGTTCTTTTTGCAGATAATTGATTCATTCAGGCCAGTTTCTTCATCTTTATTTGTCTGATTTTAACATTTTTTCAGGTGTTCTATCTGAATTACTATTATACATTGATTCATTCAGACCAGTTTCTTCATCTTTCTTTTTTTTATTATAATGTTTTTGTCATCTACCCTCAGGCCTTCTTTTCTATCTGAATTTCTCAGATGAGGTGTTCTTACTATTATACATTGATTCATTCAGACCAGTTTCCTCATCTTTTTTGTCTTTATTATAACATTTTGGTCATACAATTCATTCCTCAGGCCTTTTTTTTCTATCTGAATTTCTCAGATGAGTTGTTCTTACTATTATACATTGATTCATTCAGACCATTTTCTCATCTTTGTTGTCTTTATTATAACATTTTGGTCACTCTACCTCAGGCCTCATCTTTCTATCTGAATTTCAGATGAGGTGTTCTTACTATTATACATTGATTCATTCAGACCAGTTTCCTCATCTTTGTTGTCTTTATTATAACATTTTGGTCATCTCTGTTTTTACTATTATACTTTCTATCTGAATTTTTTCAGATGAGGTGTTCTTACTATTATACATTGATTCATTCAGACCAGTTTCTTCATCTTTGTTGTCTTTATTATAACATTTTGGTCTTTACCCTCAGGCCATCTTTCTATCTGAATTTCTCAGATGAAGTGTTCTTACTATTATACATTGATTCATTCAGACCAGTTGGACCAGTTTCCTCATCTTTGTTGTCTTTATTATAACATTTTGGTCTTTTTCAGGCTTAATCTGAATTTTGGAGATGAAGTGTTCTTACTATTATACATTGATTCATTCAGACCAGTTTCCTCATCTTTGTTGTCTTTATTATAACATTTTGGTCACTCTGCACCTTCATCTTGTTACTTTATACATTGAAAAATTCAGATGAGTTTGTTCTTACTATTATACATTGATTCATTCAACCAGTTTCCTCATCTTTGTTGTCTTTATTATTAACATTTTGGACCAGTTTTTATCTTTGTTTTTTATCACAATGTTTGGAGATGAAGTGTTCTTACTATTATACATTGATTCATTCAGACCAGTTTCCTCATCTTTTGTTGTCTTTATTCACAATATTTTGGTGTTCATCTTCTTACTATTATACATTGATTCATTCAGACCAGTTTTCATCTTTGTTGTTTTTATTATAATTTGGGAGATGATTTCAGCCTTCCTCATCTTGACCAGTTTCTTTATACTTTGATTCATTTGGACCAGTTTTTATTATAACATTTTTTTTATTGCCTTCTTTTCCTTGAATTTTGAAGTGTGATTATACATTGATTCATTTGGACCAGTTTTTCTATTATAACATTTGAATTTATCCAATGTTTCTCAGATGAGGTGTTCTTACTATTATACATTGATTCATTCAGACCAGTTTCCTCATCTTTGTTGTCTTTATTATAACATTTTGGTCATCTCTAGCCTTCCTCATCTTGATCTTACTTTATCTGAATTCATTCAGATGAGGTGTTCTTACTATTATACATTGATTCATTCAGACCAGTTTCCTCATCTTTGTTGTCTTTATTATAACATTTCATTCAGACCAGTTTCTTACCCTCAGGCCCATCTTTTTTCTGAATTTTTCAGATGAGGTGTTCTTACTATTATACATTGATTCATTCAGACCAGTTTCCTCATCTTTGTTGTCTTTATTATAACATTTTGGTCACTCTACCCTTTTCCTCATCTTGTTATTACTATTGATTCATTCAGATATCATTGAATTTTTCAGATGAGGTGTTCTTACTATTACATTGACATTTTGGTCATTTCTTTATCTTTCTTTTTTTTATCTTTGATTGTCTTTTACTATTATACATTTTGATTCATTCAGACCAGTTTCTTCATCTTTTTTTTTTATTGAATTTTCAGATGAAGTGTTCTTACTATTATACATTGATTCATTCAGACCAGTTTCCTCATCTTTGTTGTCTTTTTTATAACATTTTAATGTTTCAGGCCTTCTTTTCTATCTGAATTTCTCAGATGATGTTCTTACTATTATACATTGATTCATTCAGACCAGTTTCCTCATCTTTGTTGTCTTTATTATAACATTTTGGACTCTACCCTCAGAGCCCTGAACCTTTATCATCTTTCTTTATTATACATTGATTTATTCAGACCAAGGATTCTTACTATTATACATTGATTCATTCAGACCAGTTTCCTCATCTTTGTTGTCTTTATTATAACCATTTTGGTCCTCTACCCTCAGGCCTGTTTTTTATCTGAATTTCTCAGATGAGGTGTTCTTACTATTATACATTGATTCATTCAGACCAGTTTCCTCATCTTTTTGTCTTTATTATAACATTTTGTCAGGCCTTCTTTCTATCTATTTCTCAGATGAAGTGTTCTTACTATTATACATTGATTCATTTCAGACCAGTTTCCTCATCTTTATTGTCTTTATTATTTTTTCTTCTCAGGCATCTGAATTTCTCAGATGAGGTGTTCTTACTATTATACATTGATTCATTCAGACCAGTTTCCTCATCTTTGTTGTCTTTATTATAACATTTTGAGTCACTCTACCTCAGGCCTTCTTTTCTATCTGAATTTCTCCAGATGAGGTGTTCTTACTATTATACATTGATTCATTCAGACCAGTTTCCTCATCTTTGTTATTTATTATAACATTTTGGTCACTCTACCCTCAGGCCATTTTTCTATCTGAATTTCTCAGATGAGGTGTTCTTACTATTATACATTGATTCATTCAGACCAGTTTCCTCATCTTTGTTGTCTTTATTATAACATTTTGGTCACTCTACCCTCAGGCCTACTTTCTATCTGAATTTCTCAGATGAGGTGTTCTTACTATTATACATTGATTCATTCAGACCAGTTTCCTCATCTTTGTTGTCTTTATTATAACATGTTTGGTCACTCTACCCTCAGCCTATCTTTTCTATCTGAATTTCTTCAGATAAGGTGTTCTTACTATTATACATTGATTCATTCAGACCAGTTTTCTCATCTTTGTTGTCTTTATTATAACATTTTGGTCCTCTACCCTCAGGCCTTCTTTTCTATCTGAATTTCTCAGATGAGGTGTTCTTACTATTATACATTGATTCATTCAGACCAGTTTCCTCATCTTTGTTGTCTTTATTATATATTTTGGTCACTCTACCCTCAGGCCTTCTTTTTTGGAGATGAGGTGTTCTTACTATTATACATTGATTCATTCAGACCAGTTTCCTTTCTTTGTTGTCTTTATATAACATTTTTTCTCAGATGAGGTGTTCTTACTATTATACATTGATTCATTCAGACCAGTTTCCTCATCTTTGTTGTCTTTATTATAACATTTTGGTCACTCTACCCTCAGGCCTTCTTTCTATCTGAATTTCTCAGATGAGGTGTTCTTACTGATACATTGATTCATTCAGACCAGTTTCCTATCTTTTTGTTGTCTTTACATAATTTTGGAGATGAAGAAAATCTTTTTCTTTTATTACATTGATTCATTTTCATCTTTGTTGTCTTTATTACCATTTTCAGGCATTACCCTCTTTTTTCTATCTGAATTTCTCAGATGAGGTGTTCTTACTATTATACATTGATTCATTCAGACCAGTTTCCTCATCTTTGTTGTCTTTATTATAACATTTTGGTCACTCTACCCTCAGCCTTATGAAGTGTTTTTCTTTTCTCAGATATTATACATTGATTCATTCAGACCAGTTTCCTTCATCATTTTTGTTGTCTTTATTATAACATTTTGGTCACTACCCTCAGGCCTTCTTTTGATGATTTCAGAGGTGTTCTTACTATTATACATTGATTCATATTATACATCTTTGTTTCTTTATTATAACATTTGGTCACTCTACCCTCAGGCCTTGTTTTTATCTGATGTTTTCAGATGAGGTGTTCTTACTATTATACATTGATTCATTCAGACCAGTTTCCTCATCTTTGTTGTCTTTATTATAACATTATATTCTCTGTATACTCAGGCCCTCTTTCCATCTGAATTTCTCATATGAGATTTTCTTGGTATTCTCTACACTCTCTGTTATCGCATATAATTGTTTTCAAACTTTAATTTTTGATGTACATTGAAATATTGAAGATTTTAGATGCAGTGTCTTTCATATTATAGATTCATATATTCTGTCATCACGTATTTTTGAAACTTATGTACATCTGTCTGATTGATATGTCTACTTTTTAATCATTTATGGCAGCAGTTAAAGTTCATATTGTTTTTAATATTGAGATTTATATTGTTTTTAATATTTATAGATTATTAATATTAAAGAATATATGTTCACTTTTAAATTCATCACCATGCATTTGTTGTGTTTGACCACATGAGATATCTTTGTTATTACTTTTTTTTGACAGTGTATTTTCTCATGTTTTTATCATTCATTTTTGCAGCTAACATTAATAATTTTCCTCGGTTGTAGTTTATTTGTTGGAGTGTTCTTTTAATTTGAATACACTAGGAATCACAATTCCACTGACTGTTAATGGTTAATGGATATGTGTGGTTAAGCATATTACATAATCTGGTATCAGACTCTATTATTTTCTCTTAAACTTACTTTCTCCCATTTTCTTTACAATATTTCTCATTGAAATGTGTACAGAAATCTTTAGAATCACTTCCCCACTACCTGAGCTTTTTCTATAAATATTTTCATGGTAATTTTTTTATGAAATTTCTTGTATGTTACCTAGAGTTGTCTGTGAATATGAGCAGATTTTATTGAAAATTAGTAGACAAAACATCTCAAAATTATTCAATGAGACATATCTTTATATATATTGTTATGGTCCGGTTTCTTGTACCACGGTGATAGTCCAAGGTAGAACCAATAAGAAGAACTCGAACACAGGTATGGAATAACACAGATATATTACAAACAGGAATATATACAGAGAAGTAGAAGTGTTAGTATGAACAATCAGGTTTAGTAGAGAGAACAATGTAGTCTTGACCAGTATCACTATTCCAATGTCTTGCAGTAATTGTCTGAACGCGACTCTGTTTCGGACTGCCTCTGACTTGACTCTTGACTCGACTTGAACTACTGACTTGAACTACTGACAATATTCAGTCACCCCCCACGAGGGTGTGATGTGGCACAAGGCCTTTTAACGTGGGCATTCCCGAGCCCATTGGGCTCGGCAAAAAAATATGCCCATTTGAACCCGTATAAACGGGTTCTGGGCGAAGAACCTCCCGAAGGAGACTCCGCCCTTTCGGCGTAGCCTCTGGGTCCTCCCGCCCATAGGAAGAGATTTAACCAAACAGTCGGTTCAGAAAGTGAGCGACTTGAATTTGACAATATTCAGTCACCCCCCCCCCACGAGGGGTGTCATGGCACAAGAATTTTTTTAACGTGGGAATTCCCGAGCCATTAGGCTCGCAAAATTCTTATTATTTGAACCCGTATAAACGGGTTCTGGGCCATTCCCTCTCCCAAAGGAGACTCCGCCCTTCGGCATGTAGCCTCCTTCGGGTTCCTCCTTTCCGTAGGAAGAGAGTTTAACCGAACAGTCGCTCAGTTGATTTGAGCGAGTGACTAGAAATGCCTACTCTTGAGGTGCAGTATTTATTAAGTATGGAATAGTTCATTATTATTATGATGGGTAAGATCCCATAACATACATATTTATATATATATCGTATATTTTGGCAGCATGTTTTCATTAAGTTTTCCTTAAGACATGTCTCAACGAATAATTTTAAAAAATTTCGTTTACTTATTTTTTACTCTAATATTCACAGACAAGCTTTTTAGTATTCTTATTAAAAGAAGAGAGAAAATTACCATGTTGATACACATTCATTTATTCTGAATACTTTTGACATTGGCACAATGACATCATTAAGGTGTTTTTTTTTCTAAGACAAAATTATATCTTTTTCTAAGACAAAATATATATTTATAAATATATATTTATAAATATATATACAAATTTTGTATAGCGGATAAAGAAATTGAATAGGCTGTGCTAGGTGTAGTTTCTCCCAAAACCACAAGATGCTGCAACTTTATGAATTTAAGAGCAGTACTAGATTGGCAGCAAGGTCTCATCATTTTACAGTTGAAACGTCTAGATGTAACTATAAGTTCTATAGTAACAATTTCTTCTCTCATACTTCTTGTTTGTGGAACTATAATCCAGGCACTTGCTTTCTAGTCAATTTTGATCTTCAAAAATTTAAATGTAATGTCAATTGGTGTCTTCTTAATTCCTGTTCTTCTATTGTTCTCTCACTTTAATAGTATTTTCCCATATTCTCTTGCACTCAGTAACTCTCTTGCGTCATAGTGCCTTTATTGCCTTGCTTGGAATGATATTTTTGCATATAATGAGATAGGTTTTATATGTGTATATATTCATATATTTATCCTTATGAAATTCTTTTTTTGTATAATTCGTTTTGAATAAAGAAAGAAGGAAAACTTATGTTAGTCAATGTGTTTCATCCTTTGAGGGACTTTATCAATGTATTTGCCTCAGACAGTGAAATGCATTGGCTTTATAAGTTCTTTTTCATATTATTCGAAGAATCATATATATATATATATATATATAAATATATATATATATATATATATATATATATATATATATATATATATATATATATATATATAAATTTTTTATGTTTATACATTTTTTTATAGATACAAATATTTAAGTAATTGCTCTGTTTATAATATAGGATACAGGTTTGATTCCTGTCGGAGGACGAATATTTTCTATGAAAAATTCTCAGTCATTCAGGCTGGTAAATGTTCTTTAATACTGTTTATTATAAAGAGAGCATTTACTTAAATATTTGTATCTATAAAAAGAATGTATAAACATAAAAATGTCTTAAAATAATTGTCTGACTTTGTCCATTTCATAATGTAGACGTCATTTGTTTACATTTGGATACACATTGAGCAGATATGAATGTACAAGAAAATCATGGAAAATTGTAGTTTAAAAACAGTAAAATCGATCTTGCTAACCGAACGCTCCTCTGTGGCTCAATTGGTTAAGGCACGTCAGGCTATATGACACTTCCGTTTAGGATACAGGTTCGAATCCTGTCGGAGGATGCATATTTACTATGAAAATTTCTCGGACATTCAGACCAATAAATGATGTTAATACTGTTTATTATAAAGAGCACATTTACTTAAATATTTGTATCTATAAAAAGAACATATAAACATAAAAAATGTCTTAAATAATTGTCGAACTTTGTCCATTTCATAATGTCATATATATATATATGAAATTTTTATTAATTAATTTTAACTAGTTAATCAATTAATTAATCAGTTAATTGTTTTTCATATTCTATTTACAGCTTCTGATATTTCAGTGCCAAACAAAAGCTCCTCTTGGTCCTAAAAGTGAGTGATTACCAACAGGACAAATATAAGATAAAAATTTTTCTGTAAGCCCATTTAAAGGTAAACATTTTTCAAATATTTTCTTTTATTCATTATCAAAATATTACCTGTTGGCAATATGTACTTCTCTGTCTGTCTGTCTCTCTCTCTACATCTCTTTCTTACTCTCTCTCTCACTCTCTTTCTTAGCCTCTCTCTCATTCTTTCTCTCACCTTCTCTCTCTCACTCACTTTATCTCACTCTCTCATTCTCTTTCTCTCTCCCTCTTTCTCTCTCACTCCATTTACAATGAGCTTCATTAACAGTTCTTCAGAACTTCCTGATTTTTATTTACACACTTTGTATTCAGACTATTATCTTCATCTTTGTTGCTTTTATCAGAACAGCCAAAACATTGTGATAAAACAAGAAAGAAGAGGGCAATAGTCCAAATATAAATGGTTCAAATAATGATAACTCCTCATTTCAGAAATTCAGACAAAAAAAAATTCCCAATTTTTTTTACTCTAAGTCAGTGATGGCCAAACTGTGGCTTGCAAACCACATGTGGCTCTTTGACCTTTAATATGCAACTCATTGAAATATGTTGGCTGAGTCCTTTTGCCATCACAGTTAATATAAAAAGGTAAATAAAAAAAATTTCAAATTTCATAATTATTTACTGGGTATGAATTGAGATTAAGAATTGTTGGATTAAAACATGTTTCATGTATGTAACATAAGTTTCATGTATGTAACAAAAATGTATGTGTAAATTTTGTTCAAGTCTTTCAGCTCTCAATGTGGCTCTTACATTAAGCAACTTTGGCCACACCTAACTTAGAGAAACGAGAGCTGTATTTTTTGTCTGAAAGAAGGCCCAGTGATGTAAGATGCTTAACTAATTCAGCATTGATTAGGGCTTCTAGTAATTTACCCAAAACAGGTAGAAGTCTAATAGCCCAATAGTTGGTAGCATTGGATGGCTACTCTTTGTTCTTAAAGACTGGAGCAACAGATTAGGATCTTTGATATATGTTTAATTTTTATTCATGCCTTGCCACTCTCAAACAACACAACTTTATCGTATGTTGCTCTTACATGAAGCAATTTTGGCCACTCCTGACCTAGTAAACAAGCTCAACATGCAAGCTATTAGTAGTGGGTTCAAATGATATTAGATGTTTAATCATTATAGTTCTCGCAATTCTATGAAAAGTACAAATTAACATTTCTTACCAAATTTTGCTGGCATGAAGCCTAAAAAAGGGAAGTTACTTTAGTGCAATATTCAGCAGATTAGTCTCAGATATCATTCAAAGTTAGTTTCTTTGTATTTATCTATCTATCTAAATTTGTTTATATCTATCTATTTTTCTATCTATTTATCAGTGTTAGTCTGTTTATATCTATCTATCTATCTATCTAAGTTTGTTTATATCCATCTATCTATTTTTCTATCTATTAGTGTTAGTCTGTTTATATCTATCTATCTATCTATCTATCTATCTATCTATCTATATTCTGTATTTCCCTATATTGATATTAGATAGTTTACAGAAAGGCGGGTTGAACCATATAATCTTCTTTTTCCTATTTTGGGACTTAGTGGATGTGTTATTAATTGGTTTACCTATATAATTTAATATTTGTTTGAAGTTACTTTTTAATAGGGATTTGATTATATGTTGATTTGTTTTGGTTAAAAATTATTTTACTAGTAGACAGTTTGTTTATTCTTGTATTTACTGTATTTGGAATTTGGTTTATAATTGCTTTTGGGTGGTTTGAGTTTATATATGGGTGATTGGTTTTCTTTTTTGGAAAAACAATCGGTGTTAAAAAATGAGAGATTAAATGTAACGTCTAGAAAATTTATGATTTTTAGATTGGATGATATTTTGATTTTTTAAATCCAAGAAATTTGATGGCCTTAATTTTTTTTCTTCTGTAGTTGGGATGTTAATAAAGGACCATTGGTAATTAGGTATAAATAAATATTGACCAACAATATTATTATATATATATATATATATATATATATATATATATATATATATATATATATATATATATATATATATATCATATATATATATCAACCAGGCATCATAACTATTATTATTATTATTATTTCCTTTGTTTTCTGTTGTAGATTTTTCCTTCTGGTTCATAATTTTAACATATCTAATGCATAATATATATTCATAATATATGTATAATATATTCAGTATATAATATATATTACTAGACCTGTTAGGTTCCTTTTAAAAGCATTTCATGATACAAAATGATGAGGTAACAGTATTGTCAATTTTATTATTAACTAGCAGTAGAGCCCGGCATTGCCCGGGGATGTAACAGTAAGAGATAGATCAAGTATCAACCATCATAAAGACTGAAAAATAAAATTGATAAATATTATTGTTTAAGGTTGATGGACACGCATGTCATATTTGTTTTTTTTTTTTTTTTTTATGAATTGGTCAAACACAAACTCAAACAAAAACATTGTTTTCAATCGTTATGAGTCTACTGATTGAATAGAATTTTATTATAAACAACTGTCTTGTAAATGGAATTTTTAAAGCATTCTGAATGTAAAAATAAAGAAAAAGTGTGCAAGACAATACAAAAAAAAAAGTGAAGTTTTGTTGAAATCAGTTGAAAAATGTAGGAAATCCGAACACATATATAAATGAACACACACACACACACCCAAACAACCTGGGTTTTATAATAAGTATAACTCGATATGAGTTATTCTTTCATTCAGAATCGTGTTTTAATCGTGTTTTCAAATTGATTTTTTGCAAAAACAATTGTGTTTTTCCAATTTTGGTGCTGTCAGAACCACCGCAAAGGTAATTTTACGTAGTCCTGTGAAGTTTTGTTGAAATTGGTTGAAAAATGTAGGAAATCCGATCCAATATATAAACGTACAGACACACACACACACACACACATAACACACACACACACACACACACACACACACATCATACACACACACACATCTACACACACACACACACAATCTGCATTTTATAATAAGTAAGATTATACATATTTTAATTTGTATTTGTAATACAAGTTATTGTAATATTTATTATTACTCACATTATACAATACTACTTAGATCAAATGCAATAAGAAATTAATAAATGAAAAGGTTTTCAGAATTTTGGAAAAAAATATAGTCCTTGATATAAAGGGCAACAGAAAAAACCCAATAAAACTTTAACATATTAAAATTATTAATATAGTGTCATTGAAATAAATTTAATAGTTTTAACAATTCCTATATTGATTTCATGAATAAAAAACAACAATCATCTGCTGAAAGAGATTTATATGGAATAATGTAAAGTATAGATGCCTCCTTTTTGTGCATATAGTTTCATTTTGTATAGCTAATTTTTTCAAAATAATAATTATATTTTTTATTATACATACTTGTTTCGTTTCTTCATCACATTTATTTCAAAGTGTGTAACACCTGCAAATCAGCATGCATTTAGAAATTTATTATCAAGTTATGTGACACAATTTTCCAGCCATACAGATTACATTTTACAATGCCGCACTTATGTAGAATCTTCACCTATAAATTACTTGCCAAACATCTGAGATATTTGTTTATAAAAAAGTTCTAATGTTGTGCAGTGAATTGTGTAAATATATATTTTTATGCATATTTAAAGTTATTTAAAGTTATTTAATAATATTGTTATAATGTATTATACATATTTATTATTTTTCACATACATAATAGTTGAAATATAGTATGTAAATTTTTGTTTATATATGCTGATTGATATAAAAATTTGTATTGAAACACATACTGAATTTCCTATTAAAAATGCCAGAAAAACAGAAAAACGACCCTAGCTCAAGAACCCCTTGTTTAATTTTAATGAAATTTGCTACTGCACTTGCCATGTGTACAAGATACAATATGCTTCTAAATTAGTTGGTACCATTTAAGCTGTATCTTGGAAACACATACATACAAAATTAGAGTTTTAGTATTATATATAGATAGATATGTGTTTAAAATAGGATATGGAATCCCAACAAAGTTTTTAAGAAATTTGCTAAATGGAAAAATGTTTTATTGAAACTAGATTTGATTACATGTTTCACTTTTCTAGGCTTCATCAGATCCGAAAAACTAAAGAAAGAAGTGCGTGTATTTTTGTGTATGCTTAAATAAGGAATCATTAGTACTTTTTCCCTAAGTTGATGTTTTTTGTGATTGAAGAACACACATGCAAATACATGCACACCCACGTAAATACACATGCACACACATGTGGGCACACACATGCATGAACATGTATGCATGCAAACATATGCACACACAAAAATATGTGTCCACACACACACACACACAAATATGTGTACACACACACACAAATATGTGCGCGCACACACACACGCACATGCAGACATATGCAAACACTCGTCCATACACAATTATCGATTGATTTGACTCATGTTACTCTTGTCAAGTCTGCATTGACATCAGATGTTTGATGCACTTTAGTAAAACTATTATTTTAATTGTAAAATTAAGATACTACCTTGTGTACAAATTCATAGTCCTAAAATATAAATGAACCAACCATTGCGCAAGAGTAAAATTCAGAGTCTAGGATTATAATTGGGTGCAGTGGAAGCGAATAAGAAAAAACAACAAGACAAAAATGAAACAAGTAAAGCAATGTAAAAAACAAAGAGAGAGAGAGAGAGAGAGAGAGAAGGAAAAAAAAAAGAGAGAAAAGGAATAAAAAGAGAGAGAGAGAAAAGGAATAAAAAAGAGAGAGAAAAGGAATACAAAGAGAGAGAGAGAAAAGGAATAAAAAAGAGAGAATAGGATTCTCAAAAAGAGAATAAAAAGGAATAAAAAGAGAGAGAAAAGGAAGAGAAAAGAAAGGAATAAAAGAGAGAGTAAAAGGAAAACAAAAGAGAGAAAAGGAATAAAAAAGAGAGAGAAAAGGAATACAAAGAGAGAGAAAAGGAATAAAAAAGAGAGAGAAAAGGAATACAAAGAGAGAGAGAGAGAGATAGAAAGAAAGAATAAAAAGAGGTAAAAATGAAATAAAAAATTGAGAGAAAAGGAATAAAAAGGAGAGAGAAAAGGAATTAAAAGGAGGGAGAGAACGAATAAAAAGAGAGAGAAAAAGAATAAAAAGAGAGAGAAAAGGAATAAAAAGAGAGAGAAAAGGAAG
>CAHIKZ030002587.1:197500-300000 GCA_903632075.3 Acanthosepion pharaonis
TTTATAACTTATGTCCAGAAAAGAAGCAAATTATAAGAACACATTAAGAATTAAATAAAAAAACTGATCTAATGGAATAACCTGTCACCCCCATGAGTGACTACACTATAGGTAGTAACTACCTATAAGTATCTGTAAGTCAATGGACTACAGAGTCTAGCTGGGATCTATTCCAGCTAGACAGTTGAACTCTCTGACTTCGGGCAGAGAGGAACCTGGACAAGGCTCCGCTGAAGGGCAGAGTCTCGTTTGAGGAGGTAGACTGACCCTGAACCCGTTTATACTGGTTCAAAAAAGGAATATTTTTGGCTGAGCCTATGGGCTCGGAGAACCCACGTTAAACTGGCCTTGTGCCACATGCAACCCTCATTGTGGGGTAGCTAAATATACTAGTTAGGATCTGTTGAGTGTGACTCAGACTTACACAAGAACTATCAACCTTCCAATAGTAACCCACGTTAAACTGGCCTTGTGCCATATGCAGCCCTCATGGTGGGGTAGCTAAATATACTAGTTAGGATCTGTTGAGTGTGATTCAGATTTACACAAGAACTACCAATCTTCCAATAGTAGCACTCACTACTGGATTGACTTGCAGTGACCTTGTGCATAACTTTTACCTTTATTCTTATTGTACTGGGTTTTTTTTTACAATAAACCTTTACTTATTTTACCCACCTTGTTTTTCAAGTATATATTCCTATTAGCATGGAATATAAGAAAAACTTACAGTTTCCTAACTGAATTCTGCATGTCTCAGTTCATATGTGCTGGACAGCCTGCAACATACACGGATGCCACTTTCAATTTTTTATTGTAAGCCAAGCCATAATTAACTCTATTATCAGATGTTATTTCCCAATGTAAATTTCTGCCTAATGCTAAGTAAATTATATTTGTTTCAGTTTACAATGACATTCTCTTTCTTTTAAATTTTCTTAAAAAAAGACTTCTGCTTTTTAAATTTATTAAATGTTTCATATCAAATAATCTGTTAAACATGAAACTGTATAATATTTACAATAATGAAATACAATAATGAAATACAATAAATATGTGCATTGAACTTTTACAAGATTTTCGTTATTTCAGTTTGTTGAAGGTGACTTATTCCATTGTTATGGAAATATAGCATATGTCTGCTTTGAATATCTTTCATTACTGATGTAATAGAATAACCTGTCACCTTAAAACCTGTGATTACAACAATTTTAGTAACTACCTAAAAGTGACAAAGAAAAATGAAACAGAATCTAGCTTTGGGATCTTTTGAATACAATTCAGACTTAAAAAGAACTAACCAATCTTCCAATATCAGAAAATAAAACTAATGGATTGAATTCAGTGAACCCAGAATAACGTTACTTTTATTTCTTATTGTACACTGTTCAAATTCAATAAACTTTTTTAGCTTAATTTATATGTAATTTTTTCAAATATATATTCATATTAGCATGGAATATAACAGTTACCATAACAATTAAATATATTGTAGTGTGTTCACATCAGAAAGTCACCAGTGTTGATAGGTAGTAGGATAATTATTTTATTGAAACTTTGAAAATGTAACAAACTGACTCAAGAGTTTAGAATAAATAGTATATTTCATATATTTCTTTACAGTTTTGTCCTGAAACATAAACAAAATGTTTATTAAAAAATGAATATTTTTAGTCTGGATAAATGTCCATTTTTATTAGTTTGAAACATTATTTTGGGGATATTAGTAATTTAAAAATTAGGTCAATTTCATTTTATTAAACTGAAAATTAATAACAATCTATATATAATGTCCTATAAAAAAAAATTTGCCTCTGTGTGTGAATTGAAGGTTCAGTTCTGTTTTCTAATTCAAGAAACCATTTTTTCATTAGTTATTTTGTATCTACCAGTTTGGCCATGATAAAAATGGGATTGGACATTTCAACTCAAACAACTTGATGAAAATGAGCTAGGAGAAATATAAAGTAAAAGTATCAATGAAAAACATTCTGCCTTAAAAGGAAATTTGAATTTTGTCCTGAATTTGTCAGGTCAAACTGAAATGAAAAAATCTGGTAAAAGCACTTTTAGCTTAAGCATTGGATACCCATCAAATAAAAAAGCAATTGGTTCAATTTTTCCATGTAGGGCAAAACAATTTTTCTATTCAATTTAAAATTCTTATATCTAGGCTATTAGAATTGATTTTCAGGCTGTTTATAAAAAAAAAAAAATAATAATAATAATCAAACACGTATCCCCACTAAAAATAATGTTTATATAATAAGATTTTGTTCTATCAAAATGAAAAAAAATCTTAAATTTAAAATCTCAAAAATGATAACATGAAGGACATAAAAATAATTTGTCAGTTGCAGTAGTTGGAGCCCTGATTGATTGTGTGTGTGTGTGTGTGTCGATGTGTGTCATTGAAGGGAGACTGGTAGCCCATGGTTTGTTTGAAATTGTTACAAGATCTAGAAAAACAGAAATCTTTCCAGACATCAAAGAGACCCTTCAGATTTTAATCCATCTTTGAAGTTCTTGAAAAAACTAAAAAAAAACAAAGATCTTGAAATTGAAATCTAACCTTTTATAGTCATAATAGGACCATCAAGAATTCAGACAAGGTGGAGAGTTGGAGTATTCAGATTGATTGGATAAATGGTCCAACAATGAGACTCATGACATAATTTTTCCTTTTCTAGATCCCATTTAAAAACATATTAAAAAATTATGATTACAATTAATGAATGTTTTATTTATATAAAAACTTTGTACTTTTTTTTTTTTTACCTAAAAAATGATCAGTTAAAAATATACAAAATTCACAACAGTTTTTTCCCCACAGGTCTCTGGTTGGGAGTTCTCTTTTTTTTTTCTATAGAAACAGAAAATCAACCAAAAAATAATAATAAAAATAATAATAAAAAAATCCCAACAAACAAATCAGTTAATTAAGAACCACCTGAAAAACTGTGACTGGCTAAAATGCAGATTACCTTGTGATAAATATCTAAAATCAATTAATTATCTTGTACCTTTTTGCATGGCATTTCAAATCCAGTGAATATTTTTAAAATATATATATCATTACAAATTATTTTCTCCACATGAAAATGCAGCAAGGAAAACAGGAAATAATTATAGTAATAAATTAACATGAAACAACCAGGCCTGTTATAATGAAGATAGGACCTATAAAAATTTTATTCAGAACTTTAAAAATACACACAGACATATATAAATATATATATATATATATATATTATATATCTTATATATATGCAAAAATAAAATGTGGACCCTTATTGATATTCAAAAAGCCAATGCTTCCTTTGGTAGACGCTGCATCATAGAATGATGGGATGAAAAATGAATAAATTACACTAAAATTTTTGGATACACTTGTTCAATTTTGTCAAATTTTTTTTCATTTTGGAACTTGGACACCTTTTAGATTTTGTCTATTAAGCAATTAGATGTCTTATATAAAGGTTATTTCTGTACAATCTGTGGTTTAACGTTTCTTTGATTGAGATCAAATGCTGACATTTTTTTGAGAAATGAAAGATTGATACCATTGAGACCTTCATAATGCAATCTCTCAACTATGTTCTCTCTCTATATATATATATATATATACATATATAAATTATTTATTATATTGTTCAAAAAAAGCTGATCAATATCATTAATTTAAAAATATAAAAATATATTAAACAAATATGACAGAAACAGTAATACAAACAAGAGTGTCACTTAAAGAAGTATGAGGCACATTCACATCTGAAATAAGCTTACTCTTTAATTTGTCTTTAAACGCAGTACCTGCAGCCATCCAGCAGTGTCCTTTGTCCATGGGTCAAAATGGCTATATATTGGGATATATATATATATTTTATATATATATCTTTGCAATTTGACCTTAAAATTCCAAATTTATGACATGTTTCATTAAAGATGACAGACAATTAATGATTAAGCATTTTATTTTATTTTCAGCATTGAACACCAGTGTTTCTTTTATGGACACAGATGTGCATCTCAACATTTGCATTAAGAAATCCAACAGACAAATAATTACAAAAACTGTATGGAATCCATAATTATACCTGTACAACATTGTAATACAAAAAGTAATCAATAAAATATAAATTTAGTGTTCATTTGATACCAGATCATCCCATATGAATTCTTAATTTTTCTTAAATGCACATCTCAATTCAGTTTGTTATTTCTTCATCAAAGAAGATCAAAACTGAAATTTCATCTTACTATCCCAACTTGAAATATATAAAAGCAGTTCATGCAGATCTGAGAGTTCTCCATCAATCTGAAGGTTTGTTTTGCCAATTGCATGAACTAATAATATTGTCAACTAACCTAAAATTCTTTTGGAAAAGAACTAGCTGATGGATTAACATTGTTTTCAGATGCTAATGGTAAGGACAATACAGAATGTAATTTTGGATTTCAGTTTACCATAAAAATTACAAACCATCATTGATATGAAATAAATTTACAAAACTGAAAAAAATCCCAAAAATCCTAAAAAGATCCATTAACAAACTTATAACATCAAATAACGATGATGTCGGTTCCTTGAAAAAAAAAAAAATCATGGAGACTACCAACCTGGATGCTTATATCCATATAAATTTGTTTACAGATATACATACGACCAATATTATATATATATATATATATATATATATCAATAATATATATATATATATATATATATATATATACCAATTAAAGCATAACTTTTCCATTGGTATATAATCCAAAAACCATCCAAAGTATAATATAAAATATTAAAATTATCTACAAAAAGATCTCAATCAATTTATTATTACATTATCAAATAACTCCATACACAAATAATTCAATAAAATCCAAAATTCCATCCATCAAACCAAATTCATCAAAAATTATTACATGCACACAGGTAAAGTCCACTTCTACAATCATAATATCAACATCTACACCCAAAATAGGCTGTTTCCCATAGAACCCACTAATTTGGATTTTATAATCTCATTATATATATATATATATATATATATATTTAAATAGGTCATGTAAACCTAAAATATATGTCCTTTATGCAGACGATATTTTTATTTTAGTGATTAACACAAAAGAAATAGATGCTCTAAAGATCATATTTGAAAAAACTTTGTCCTTAACCTTACCTACGAACTTAGTCAAAAAAACTCCCATTCTTAGATGTTCTTGTCAAATATAGTAACAATACTTTTACCACTTCATTGTATAAAAAAAACACTAGTAGAAACATTTGTCATCTTAACTTTATGAGTGAATACCCACTCAGATACAAAATAGCAGTAATAAAAAAAACTTTTTAAAAAGAGCACACAAAATTCATCCTCATGACTACTCTTCCTTAAAGAACTCAACTGCAAAACAGACACTAGTTAACAATGGCTCCGCTAACCACATTATAGATCACCAAATTAGACTATTTCTTCCAAAGTAAATAATAATGATATAAAACACACAGACAAAATTATATAAATATTTTCTACAAAAGACAAATGCATGTCAACTATAAAACAAGATGAATCTTCACTTAGAAATATCAAAAGAAATATACTACCCCATTGACTTGAACAAAAAAAAAATTAAATTAATTATCTACAAAAAATTTAAAACAACTAACCTCATCCTTCAAAATAACAACAGACGAGCAAAATTCAAAATTACAATGAACAAACATTATTTATGAGTTCAAATGCCCCTTAAGAACTGTGTTCCTGATCAAATCAAACTCATAAATAATTACATCAGTCACATTACTACATACCTATCCAAACACCTTATGTTACACCTATCTGAACTATAGTTCTGTTAGAACCCATTTAAACACTCATACAAACTTACCAGACTCCATCTGAAACATACCAGTAGAAAAAACAAACATAAAAACCTCATCCACATGTAAAAATAGATTAAAAATAATGGAAGCCTTAATAATAAAAAAGAAAAACCAACATTCAGTAATATTAACTACGAACACAGCCACAATGTGCTGACTGTGTTCAAAAAATAAAACATCCCTACAATTCTAGAAACATACACCCAATTAAAAAAGAAAAGTAAAATTATCATTGATAATGGCTAAAAGTATAGGCGAAAGTGCTTGGTCATATAGAACATTTGGAGAGTTTCTACACACTCTGTGTCTAGAAAAGAAAACACTTGTTCAAACATGAGAAAAATTAAATGAAAATCTTAAATGCTGTACCTTGTTTGTCATCTTTAATGAAGCATATATATATATATATATATATATATATATATATATATTAGAAATATTTATTCAAATGATACATTCATGTTCATTGACATTTACAAATGGTTGTAGATCAAATAGCAACTTGGTATATTTTAACCCATCAACAGTCCATAGTAAAAAGAGGGGGAGTTTTAAATTTTCTAGGCAGGTTTGTCATTGGCTTCTCTATTGACCAATCAGAGGACTCATTAAATGCTGTTTACAGCAGTGCTGTGAAAGAGTACTCTGAATTGGCTATTTCCTTTAGTTACTTAAAAAGAAACATTACAACTCTTTTCTTTATTTTTAATGTAATTTTTCTGTTCTTCTGTTATTTTGCTTAGCATTAGGAAAGTGTCTTTTACATTTCAATACACCTTTAGATTTTGGAATTTCATTTTATGTCTTCTGTTAAAAGACTTTATAGATATTTAAATTTTCATATTTGCTTGATTTCGGTACCTCCATTTCATAGTCTGCATTTTGGGCTGTTTCCTTTACTGTGAAGCATACATTCTGTCTTCTTACAACTGATGTTATTAGTCCTTTCTTTTTACTTTCTTTTACTATTTTCTGTAGAAGTTCCTGTTTTGTCCTTTCTGTGTCTGTTATGACCATGCACTAATCTTACCTAAGGTTTGTACCTGTATATTCATATATATAATATATAATGATTTTTTTCTTTTTCTTTCAGATTTAACAACTTAAGTCTTTGGCAATTTTAACCATGGAAAGATTAACAATCAAACATGTTAAACCTTATCGAAGACTATTATGAAAATGGACATTCAAATAGAAATGCATTTTGTGCACTTTGCAATTTTTTGGGTCAACATAATTGACCAACCAAGAGTGCATTTGGAAATGATGTAACATTGTTGTGGAGAAAATCAATTCCTGCGTGCAATGACGAACAGAGATGTTTGGTATTTCGGCCACATTCTCGTGCACTGCAGAAATGTTTTCAGCTGAACAGCATAAACGAGCATGCAATGGTGTTTTCACATCTGCCACTAACTCAGTTTGTTTGAATTTATGAACAATTTTTCCAATTGCATTCTTGAGACTTTAACACGTTGTTTGATTGTTAATCTTTCCATGGCTGAAATTGCCAAAGACTTAAGTTGTTAAATCTGAAAGAAAGAGACAAAAAATCATTAGATGCTTAAACTTAATTCACATTTAAAATTGGTCCCAGTTATTGGAAATTATATTTTTATATATATATATATATATATATATATATATATATATATATATATACTCGATTTATGAAAAATTCGTTGTATGAGGGTCAAGGAGATCAGTTCCTAGGAAACTGACAATTACATGAGATTTGATTATAGTGGTGAAGGTTTCGTGCAGGACTATACACACTTTTTAAACGACCCTCCACAGGTTTTGAATTCAGAGTTGTCCTTCTCCTAGACCAGTTGCCATCCAAGGCTATAGAACCCAGTCTGTTCTGCTATTTACCAATATTAAGAAGATTCACACCTTTCCCAAGGTATTGCATGAAGTGAATAAATGAATGTAATGAATTCAAATTCGTGTCTCTTCAAATCTCGTGTCTCTCTCTCTCTATATATCTATATATATATATATATATATATATATATATATATGTGTGTGTGTGTAGGTGTGTATGTGTGTGAGTGTAAAGTTTGAAGTTTAATGGGAATTCAATAAAATAGGAAATGTTTAAAACAATTTGGAAACATTTTTACCTTAAGATGTTTCGCTGGTGATTAGATTATTATGAAATCTACATCAGATGGAAATTTATTGAAAATATTTAATCTTTGAGTCCTTTATGGTTAATATACAGTTAGCCTATTCCAGTATATCCTCTCTTCTGGAATAATGTATGATATTTGAATAAAACATAACTGTGTTGAAATTAGTTAAAAATTAAATTTCTGGAATGATAAAAAGTTAAAATATTAATGTAAAAATTAATCATTCAAATGTTAATATAGGTAACATAGATTTTGTTCTTGTTTAATAAAATTATTTTTATGATGACCCCAGATGACTGGTGAAAAATGTTATAGTTAAAATCTTTCCAGATTGTCCCATAGATTAATGAATTCATCAAAGCAAGGCGATAATGCCATTAAGATGCAAGGGACTACTAAGAGTGAAATAGAATGAGAAGACTTTAGAAGGAACTGAAAACCCGATCTTAAGCAGGAAACAAGGGATATACCTTTACTCCTGTTCAAAAAACTGGGGAGGAGTGTGAACTGTGTGATTGTGAGCTAGTTAATAGAGATGAATTGAATGAGATAGATAGATAGATAGATAGATAGATAGATAGATAGATAGATATGAATTGAATGAGACAGATATAGATAGATAGATAGATATGAATTGAATGAGATATGAATTTAATGAGATAGATAGATAGATAGATAGATAGATAGATAGATAGATAGATAGATAGATATAAATTGAATGAAATAAACAGATAGATATGAATTGAATAAGATAAATAGATATGAATTGAATGAGATAGATAGATAGATAGATAGATAGATAGATAGATAGATAGATAGATAGATAGATAGATAGATAAGATTACTCTAAAATGAATTATATCCATTGCTTGGCTAGTTCACATTTGGGGCAGTTCCTAAATAGTCAGATCTTAGGCAACAAGTCGGAACATTGTCCTTGGTATGTAAGAAATACCAAATTTATAGATGCCTAATCCAGAACAGAGTGTGGGTTTGTCCATTTTATTTATATTTATTACTAATCTGGTGCCAAGCATACCAATAAATATTTTCTTATATTCCAGTATTTCTGGTCTGGTATTTAATAATTTATATGGCTCTGGATATGTTGCTATTACCAATTCCTTCTTCATACAGCACCTACAAAGCCCGTTTCTGTTCATGCAAATGGCTGCCATTTTTATTATCTCCCCCTTAATTTGGGAATATATGGGAACTGATTAAAAGTTATTGGGACTGGTGTTATAAAAATAAAACTATAGCATATATCAGTTAGGCAATTAATCTCCTTTAAAGTAGTCTTTCAATGCTGTTTCCATTAATGGAAGTATTTCTGGTACTCTTTTTGGGGGATAGTGTGCACTTGCCTCTTGGATTTCCTAGTTGTCTTGAAACCTTGTTCCATTCAAGTGGGATTTAGTTTTTGAAAAGAGGAAAAAATTTCAAGGGGCATGATCTGCTGAATTTTGTGGTTGTCAGACCTGGGGAATATTGTCCTCGTTCATAAACTGCTGCACAAGATGTATTATCATAACAACAGTCCCAATAATTTTTGACCAAACATTGTGCACCATATTCTATATACTTCATCATTGTGTTGTACTGTTTTTATACCTTTCCATCTTATGATTGCAATATTGTTGCTTCAGTAGTCATTCAGTTGAACCAATATAATATTTCTTGAAAATTTAAATGTAATGTCAGTCATTATCTTCTGCCTTTTTAATTCTTGTCCTTTCATTGTTTTCTCTCCTTAATATTTAAATGCCTACATATGGGTTTATTTATAAAATCAGCCTCATAGTTTTTGATTGTAACAAAAGTTTCTATTTCACAAATTTGTTAATCCTGTTGTCAATTTTTAATAATGTTATAGACAAGCGTATGGTTGCAAGAAAGAATACGACAACAGTAGAAATAGATTTATGTGATTTATTTCAACAGGAACGTGTGGGTTTGGGACAGCTACCTTGTGGTAAAGTTCATAAGCTGGCTTCTGGTCTGGGTTGATCTCTCATAGTAGTTCACACTCGTTGACGCTGGCACTCCCACTGCTGACTGCTGCTGACCGCTCAGCCTGACCCTGACAGGTCTCTTCCCTGGCCTCCTGTTGACTGCTCGTTGTACTTCCGTGTGACCCCTTTTATGGCGTTTTTTTTTATGGCTTAACAGGCTCGAAAAACGACGCAAGTATAATTAGGAGGGAAGCATTTTTATTGGTCGAAAAATAGAAACACTTTAAAATATTATTTTATTTTTCGACCGGAACTTGTACGTCGGGAACATGCGTAAACGAAGATAATGGTCATTTTGTGACGGGGCCTTGTCCCGTTCACATCCAGCTCTCGCTCTTGAGTATGTTAGTTTATTTGCTTGTAAATCAGCAGAGATATGTCTTATTTTATTTTATAACAATAGCAATATTTTCTGCACCCACATTTACATCTCCATCATATTCTTTTTGTGGCACTCAGTAGAAGACTTTTATTTCAACACTTACTATTTTTGTCTCTTATAAAATTGATTATTCACTTCATAAGTGACTGACTTTTTCGGTTTCCACAAATATGTTATATATTGTTATATATATATATATATGTATATATATATGTATGTATGCATATGTATATGTTTGTGTGTGTGATCTATATATCTATATCTCTCTCTCTCTATATATATATATATATATATATATATATATATATATATGTATGCATATATATATGTTTGTGTGTATGATGTATGTCTTTCTATATATCTATCTATCTGTATATATATATATATATATATATATATATATATATATGTATGTATGCATATATATATGTGTTTGATGTGTATCTTCTATGTATGTCTATCTATCTATCTATCTATCTATATATATATATATATATATATATATATATATATAATGGCTGTCAACTCAAAGAGCGAATATGACCATCACTGAAATGTCCAGTCCATTAGTTAAACTTTGCCCCTGCCCACAACAATGCATTCACATGTTATGTGTGAAAAATAATATCACCCAAATATCTGCCAAATCTGAAAGAAAAAGAAAAAATGATTAGATGCTTAAACATAATTCAGATTTAAATCAGTCCAAATTATTGGAACACTCTTTATAACCATAAGTGGTATGTTAACAGTTTCTTCTATTCACACTTCTTGCCTGTGGAAATCTCTTCTGGCTTCCTGCTTCCCAGGCAACATTGAACTTCAAAAATTTAAATGCAATGTCAATTGTGATCTACTGTTTTCTTGATTCCTCTTTTTTGTTCTTGCTCCTTAATAATGTTTTTTTTTTCTTATTCTTTCATATTCAGTAAACACTTGTGTCTTAGTGGCTTTATTGTCTTACTTGGGAGTGAAATGATTGAAAAAAAAATTAACAGCACAAACATACTGCCTTTAATTTTTTTATTTTTCAAAGCCATCTTGAACATTGAGAAAATTCAAACATCTGAAATTTGATTTTGTGCTAGGAACACACACAGATATACAGCCACACTTACAAATATGATTTGCTCTATTCAAAATACTTTTAACAAAAAAATTGAATGATGAAAATTACTTGTGTATATTATTAAATTAAGTTTATGCATTTCAACTTTTACAATTTTAAACTTTTGCTTTCATTACAGATTTCATCTGTAGCTGAAAAGTGAGAAAGAAAAAGTGCAAAAATTGTTCAGCATGCCGTATCTTAACAAGAAAAGCAGCACGCGGTGCGGCCCATCAGGGCGTGGTGGTGTACTTATTCCTTTAGAGCCTCTAAAGGAGGGTCACAGGATCGATCCGCAAGAACGTTTTTTCTTGGACGCTGCAGAGAAAGGCGACAAACACACAATGATTCGTTGTTTACAAGGGCCGAACCCAGTCAATGTCAATTGTACCAATATGTTGGGTCGATCAGCGATTCAAATAGCTGTTGATAACGAAAACACCGAAATTGTAGAATTACTTTTGAAGCAAGAAGGTGTCAAAATAGGTGATGCAGTTCTGTACGCAATCCGTGAAGGCGTCTACAAGATTGTAGAAATGCTGATAGATCATCCAAGCGTTACTAGAGGAATGCTGGGTTCCGATTGGTCAAAGACGAAGCATGGAAATGAAGAAAGTTCTGACTATTCACCTGATATATCCCCCGTGATACTTGCTGCTCACTGTAACCAATTTGAAATTCTTCAGCTACTCTTGCTGCGGGGAGCAACAATCGAGAGACCTCACGAACTCTCGTGTTCCTGCAAGAAGTGTCAAGAGCAAGTACACGAAGACAGTCTCAGGCATTCACTGCTGAGAATCCACACATACAAAGCCTTAGCAAGCCCTGCGTGGATATCTCTAACAAGTCCGGATCCTATTTTATCAGCTTTCAAGTTGTCGTGGGATCTGGCAAAGAAAGGATTAAAAGAGAATGAATTCAAAGACCTATACTTCGATCTGGCAATGCAATGCAAGCGATTTGCGTGTGATTTGCTTGACCAATGTCGTAGTAGCGAAGAAGTTATTGCGGTGCTAAATAAGGACTCATCATCGTCAGATGATGAAGACGAGCCAAATTCAAGTGGAGAGAAGCTGACGCTAGCAAGATTAAAGTTGGCTCTGAAATATGAACAAAAGCAGGTAAGTGAAAATATCCTTTCTTCACATCTATTTCATTGTCTACTTAGTTAGTAGTGGCATTTATTGCCCAATACAAAGCCCAAGAGACACTCAAGGTAGAGGGTTACTAAATGAGCTTGTTATATGAACATAAGAAGAGGAGATAAGAAGTGGAGTTTATGTGGATATGTAGGAAAGATAACGGTTAACCTTAGATTTGAACAGGTTAAGATTGTAGTAATTTGGGAAGCATCGTCTCGGGTGTCTGTTTTACAATGTAGTGGTTCTTCAAAATAGTGGATGAAGCTGTTCAAACAGAACCTTCTTCTTACTAACATAATACAAAGGGAATGTACATGACTTGTCCCCGGGTATGTGGCATAATTTGTCCTAGCTGTGAAGGTCTGAACTGGTGGAATTAAGTAATGTAGTTCATGAGTACATTTACCATGGAAATAGTGATAGAATAGTGAGAAGTCTGTGACATTTCATCTGTGGAAAAGGGGTTGTAGAGTAGAAAATAATTCATCACCCACAAGGCCAATATTTAGACTGGAAAGTGGAAACAAAACAGCTCCAGATCAGATCTGGTAGCAGTACTCTATGTTTGTCTGATCTGGCTCTTGTAAAGATAGAATATAGCAGTAGGAGTCAGGTACTTACTTGAGTGGTATAAGGAACCAACCATTTTTTAAGCAACTTTAGCGATGTATATATATATATATATATGAATTTCACTTGAGGCCTGGGGCATCCCAATAGACGTTCAAGACAAGAGAATAACAAACCATTCATCTTGAAAGGAGAAAATTCAGTATCTGGTCAGTGATTATGGAAGGTTTCCAGTTTGGTTTTGGAGATATTGAATGTTACAAGTCTCTCCTTCCCCCTAGGAACTAGGTTAGAGGAGAGGTCAGTTTGCCAGGCTCTGATTGTCTAGATTTTTGGAGGAGCACTCATATCCTGTCATATCATCCACTAAGGCAGATAGTTAACATAAAATAGAATGAGGGAAGGACTGAGAAAAAGTCTTGGAGAATGCTTGCATTGATTTCATGAGCTTCAGAAAACTGACCATTATCAACAACCTTCATGGACCTACCTGTTAAAAAGGATTTGATAATTGAGAAAACTCTTCCAGTGATTCCATAACTAGAGATGATATAGCAACCTCCTATGTTAAACCTTTGTGATAAATTTATTGTTTAGTACATGTGTAATCTCAGTTAGGACCCCAACCGAGGACATAGAAGAACAAAATTTATACTGTTTGTTACTCAGGATTTTATTCCTGTTGGGGTGATCAACAAACTTCTTGTCTATCATAGTTTCTGCTGAGATGCTGATGACACTATGGATCATTATCATGACAAGGTTGGGGTAAGTGTTCACCAGCATTCTTAAAAACAATTCATAAACATGGGGGGGTGCATTTTTACTTGAGTAATGCTCGGTGCTAATGTTCTTAATGTTCAATCACTAGGATTTTATCTGAACTAGTAGCCTTCTTTGAGTCAAGGCTTTTGATGAGTTTTAAAAAATGATGATAGAGGTATTAAAAAGTTTGTGTTTCATAGGAAATCAAGAAGAGGAAGTGGCCCTTGTTTTCTACTGTAGAATTAAGGGCAAAGTTCATTGCAAAGTGCTTTGTCCAAAAAGGATGAAATGACCTCAAGATCATTTATGTATAGTAGGCACTGTTGCTTTGCCTCTCTTGAGAATTTTCGTTTGATTTTCCAAAACTCAAATCTTTTGTTTTTGACTTAGGCCTGTACTGACTGGTGCCTAGCCATTCTTTGCATTTTCTAAAACTCTTTTGCAATGCTTTCAGATAGTTCTGAATGCAGGAATGATCCAACTATACCATTCTTTGTGATATAGATGGTTGTAAGCTTATTTACATATCTAACATTATCATATATATATGCATAAATGTGTGTGCATAGCTAACTTCTAACATAGATAGATAGGTATGAATAGATAGGTGTGATTAGATAGCTATATGGGTAGGTATAAATAGAGATAGGTAGATAGATAGATAATGAAGAAACTGAAATAGATAGATAGCTAATGAACAAACTGAAATGAATAAATAGATAGATAGATAGATAGATAGATAGATAGATAGATAGATAGATAGATAGATATATAGATAATGAACAAACTGAAATGAATAAATAAATATATATGTAGATAGATAGATAGATAGATAGATAATGAACAAACTGAAATGGATACATAGATAGATAGATAGATAATGAACAAACTGAAATGAATAGATAGATAGATAGATAGATAGATAGATAGATAGATAGCCAGACAGACAGGTTTGAGCAGACAAACACAGATAGATAGATAGATAGATAGATAGATAGATAGATAGATAGATAGATAGATTTTAGCAGTCAGATAGACAGACAGAGACAAACATATATATATATACATATATATGTATATACATAGATAGATAGATAGATAGATAGATAGATAGATAGATAGATTTGAGCAAACTCATACAGACAGATTTGAGCAGACAGACAGACAGACAGATTTATAGATAGATAGATTTCAGCAGACAGACACACAGACAAACAAACAGGCAGATAGATAGATAGATAGATAGATAGATAGATAGATAGATAGATAGATAGATTTGAGTAGACACACAGACAGATAGATAGATTTGAGCAATTAGACAGAAACATAGATTTGAGCAGGTATATAGATAGATAGATTTGAGCAGATGATAGATAGATAGATAGATAGATAGATAGATAGATAGATTTGAGCAGATAGATAGATAGATAGATAGATAGATAGATAGATAGATAGATAGATAGATAGATAGATAGATAGATACTGTAAAAACTAATGTAACATGTCTAACCTGTTATATTGTATTCAACCATATTTACTTTGTTCTTATCAAAGAATGCCAAAGTGAATTGTTTCTATTTATACATGGAAATCTGAATTGATCAGATGAGGAAGAAAGGTCAAAAGATGTTACTCTTCTATTCTAATGTGTTTGGAACTGTCTGTACTCTGAGAATCAATCATTGAAGCAGTAACAATATAATATGGATTATTTCCATTTGGATTTATTCATCAAAATCTTCTCATCAAAATATGTGTCAATACATTTTTTTTTTTAAATAATATCACTCTGTGAATTATCGTCTCATGTTATCAAAGCATTTCATTAAATCGTAAACAAAACTATCAAACTATAACGAGTACTAAATAAAAATATGAATAAATATTTGGGGAATTTCTATACTTTACCTACAAGTTTGAGTTTTCTTTATAAATCAACTCTGCTCTATCTTATATAATTTACCAATTTCTATTTTTACTTTTTATTTTTTTTTTAATTAATGTTCATCTAACACCAAACATAAGAGCCACTTGAGGTAGGGAGGTGCTGCATGTGGTCATTGTATGGATGTATGACATGTAGACATGTAAATGTGGTCATTGTATGGATGTATGACATGTAGAATAGATGAGATTGACTCTAGACTCAGAGTGACTAACATTGTAGCAATTGAAGAAATGTTCATGAAATATTTAAATCTTTTTCTATGTAATTATATCATATATTTTGTATGAAGTCTCATGAGTAAACCTTGGACTTCACAACACACTATGATAGTAGATTCTTTTTTGTCACTAGATTAATAGAAATGAATGTTTATTACTGATATTTACTTAGTAAAGTACAAGGTATATTAATACATAGTATAATAGTTAATAAAATAATATACAGTATAATTCAATACATCAGATGAAATCAACTTTAGCTAATTCTACTAACTGATTCGATATAATAGATAATAATATAATAATGATATAATATTATAAATAATGACTATATAAAATATAGTATGATATACCAGTTGAACTAAACGTTTGATATTGCTATTTACTGAGCTAGTCAGGCACGAAGCCATCTGCAAAATAAAATTGTATTGTTTTGGTCATGAGGAGGAACTGTATATATATAGCCTGACGTGCCTTAACCTATGGAGCCATGGAGGATTATTCGATTAGCAAGGTCAATTTTACTGCTTTTTGTATAAGATACAAGTTAATACTGTTTATTATAAAACAGAGCATTTACTTAAATATTTGTATCTATAAAAAGAATGTATAAACATAAAATGTTTAAAATAAATATATATATATATATATATATATATATATATATATATATATATATATATATATATATATATATATATATATATATATATATACTAACTTAAAAGCCACCCTGTCAAGCGGCATTTAAACTAGCTCCTGCAGAGAGCTCTTAATTGAGCCTTCATCATAATAATTAAAGCAACAATAAACTATAGAAGAACTCAAAGTTGCTCATTGCATTTGAATATTGCATTAATATTTAAGCTTACCTTTTAAAAGTTCAATGATAATTCTTCTGCTGCCACTTAATTTAAAGACAATTTGATGTATGTAGGTCCTTACTTTCTGTACAAACAATTTATTTTAATTTTGTTGGATTTTGCAATCAATTTCGATTACCACCAAATTTATTTCCAAATTATAAATATTATTATCATACAAAAAAATTTGTTGCAAAAAATCACATAAAAAAATCCTGGTAATGAAAACTTGGGAATCCAAAAATTTCAGGATTGCATGTCTGGATCCAATCCAGAACTTTTTTAACTTGCTTACAGTCAGCTTGATTCTCAAATTGTAAGATATATGGGGCTACGACCTTTTGGAGTAAAGTTCACAACATGGAAATTTTATTTTGAAACACTGTAGTTTGAGAACAGTATTTTTCATTTAAACATGAACTATTGAAAGATAGAGAGTAGTGCTCCTTTAATTATTTTTATCAGTAGAAGACAATATGGTGGAATCCAAAAACAATCACAGTAACAAAAACTTGGGAATCCAAAATTTTAGGATTGCGGGTCCGGATCCAGCCTGGAATGTTTTTAATTTGCTCACAGTGACAGCTTGATTGTAAAATGGTATGACATGGGAGTAAAGTTGAAAAAGTGTGACACATTGACACAACAACATTCACATTTATTATATATATATATATATATATATATATATATATATTTTTTAAGACATTTTTATGTTTAACATTCTTTTTATAGATACAAATATTTAAGTAAATGCTGTTTATAATAAACAGTATTAAATAACATTTACTGGCCTGAATGTCCGAGAAATATTCATAGAAAATATTCGTCCTCTGACGGCATTCAAATCTGTATCCTATACAGAATTGTCATATAGCCTGACATGCTTTTACCGATTTGGCCACAGAGGATCGATCAGTTAGCAAGTTTAAAAGATTGAAGTTTAAAAGCAGTAAATTTGACCTTGCTAACCAATCGATCCTCTGTGGCGAAATTGGTAAAAGCACATCAGGCTATATGACAATTCCGTATAGGATACAGGTTCAAATCCTGTCGGAGGATGAATATTTTCTATAAAGATTTTTCGGACATTCAGGCCGGTAAATGTTATTTAATACTGTTTATTATAAACAGCATTTACTTAAATATTTGTATCTATAAAAAGAATGTTAAACATAAAAATGTCTTAAATTAATTGTCGGACTTTGTCCATTCATATATATATATATATATATATATATATATACACATATGTGTCTGTGCATAATAATAATGTTTATACATAATTTAAGATATCCTCAATCAATGTCATGGAAATTATCATTAAAATGTTCGTTTGGGAGTTAATCTTAGAGATGGTCTTATCCGTCATGAGCTAACTTCTACCAACTATGCATATATCTTTGTATTTAAGTTTAAAAGAACCATTTTCATTCAATGTAAGTTTAGGTTTTACAATGATATCATGTAACAATCATACTCGACAACAAAATGACAGGCGTCATGTATTTATATATCAATTACTGAAAAAGATGCACAATGTTGCCACATCTTTACAAGACAATGTAAGACCTGAGCAGGACTAAAAAGCCACATCTGCTCAGCTCATATTTAAGATTGGATCAAGCGATATAATGATGGTACATACATGATGACTGCAACTTGAATCCAAGTTGCAGCCATCATGTATGTGCCTATCATTCTATTTATCTAAAGTGTGATTGGATAGAGAAATAGCTATACATACATGTGCATATGTGTCTATCCCTAGTTGTATGTATGTATACATGTGTCAGTTTATTACCTTTCTCTTTCTCTCTTTCTCTTCCTTTCTCTCTATCTTTATATTTCTCTCTCTCTCTCGCTCTCTCTCTCTCTCTCTCTATATATATATATATATATATATATATATATAGATAGATAGATGAAAGGAAAACATTTCTTTACCAACCCATTTCTTCTTGTGATGTACTTCATCAAGGCAAATGGATGAAATGCATTGGTAAGGCAAAGTTTTCCTTTTGACTTCATTCATATTATTTTTACACATATATTCTATTTATAGCTGAATTTTTGCACTATCTATCTATCTATCTATCTATCTATCTATCTATCTATCTATCTATCTATCTATCTCATTCAATTCATTCATTCTATCTAAGTATGTTCCTATCTATCTATCTTTCCATATGTCTCTGTAATATTTACCACACTATAGGACAAGTTATGTGTAATGTCCTAAGTTGATCTTAAATGGCTAACTCTTGATTAAATAGGATTGTAATCTACAGAACAACCACCATTGCTAATCTAATAGAAAATCATATGGTAGATTTCTGCATTAACATTATACTTTTTTTTTTATTACCCTGTACAAATTGTACAACAGAAACAGAATATATTGAATCATTTCACAATAGTTATTGTTTGGTCACAAGTAAATAGAGTAACTGTCTGTTCATAGCAACAAAAGCTTTATTGTGACATTTCACAAAGAATAAAAGTAGGAAACAGACAATATCAGACATTCTTCCTTAAAAATCTATGAGAACCATCTCTTCAGAGATTTGAAGAGGCATGGTATAATGTGAGCAGTAGCAGACAGCTTTGAAAAAGAAGATGCTATCGACAAAAAACAATGTTTAGGTACTTATAAAGATCAATTATAGTTTAAGTCTTAAGAAAACTGTTGTAATCAAAGCTTTTTTTTGCATTGAGTAAATACAAAACAATTATCGGAAAGTGGTGTAGCAGGTAAGTTTGCTCAAATCTCAAATGACAAGCACTGCTCAGGTTACAAGCTGAAATTATGAAATGGAAGAAGTATAGCAAACTCCATTGTTTGCTTGATATTTAAAGATTTGTTTATATCAAGAAACAATAAGATAGAAAAAACAAAACTTTTCTCTGTTGCATATGATAATACACAAGTCTTCAAGAAATTAATGCACAACATCAGATTATATTATATATATATATATATATATATATATATATATATATATATATATATATATTAATAAATATATATATACTTACATTTGAAGTGCAACAGTTGCTAATATCTAATTATTTGGTTTATATCAAATGATTCTTAAAATCCATTTGGTTATAATTTATTCCATGAATATATACAAATATTCATCTCTTCAGACCAAAGTTTTTTTAATAAATGGAGTCAATTTGTCCAGACAAAACAGAGAATGAGAGAAAGAAAAAAAGAAAATGAGAAAAACTCATATAAAAAATGCATATTTACTGTTTAAAGATCACAAACCCAATTTCGACAATAACCTACAATCATGATTAATTAATTCTTTCAAAATGGAATTAGGCTTAATTTTGAAAAAATATACTTAAAAATATAATACAAACTATACAAGAAACCTTTTATAATAATCTTTTGAACGTTTCTTCAGATACTATAAAATGGTTCCAAAATATCAAAAATAAAAATAAGGCTACTTTTATCCAATTTGACATTATAGACTTCTACCCTTTCATTTCTAATATAAATATTGGCAGATATTTTCTAAATTTAACCAAACATTTTTACCATAATACCCCCCTACATAGAATTTTTAATAGAAAAACTCTAATGATCAGTTATTCCTGAACTAACAATATACACAGTATTATTAACTCACACAACCTATTATTAAAAAAAGTTCATGACAGCAAAACACCAGAAAGCAAGCCTCCTTATAATTGTAAAGCTGGGACTAACTAGAGGCAAGTGTAACTCTGAAAATGTGGTATACAAAGCTACCATCTTCCCTACAGAAAATATCAATGAGAAAAAGTATACATAGGGATATCTGCTGGGAGTTGGAAGTAGAGATTTTACAATCAACAGCTTTCCTTCTCTAATGCCTCTTGTCCAAACATTATTGCATTGTCCAAACATTATTGGAATCTTTAGGATGGAGGCTTCACCCTACAAATAAAATGGAGGATCATCTGTCAATCTCAGACTCCCAAAAATTTCTGGGACAGATGCAATTTGTGGATAATGGAAAAAATCATAATGATTAAGTATAAAAATGCTAAGGAATTATTGAATCAAAGGAATGAACTTATCTTGAAATGTAAACACAAGAATAGATTTAAAATTCCCTAAAATATTTGATTTCAGAGAATTTACGCTTGAAGTGTTGATTCAGTTTTATATGTGTACTAACATATATACATACATGTATTCACATTTTTGTATATGATCATTTATGTGACTTTCTTGTCTACATCAGTTATAATCTTAAATTATTAATTTGCTTTCCTAATCACTAAATTCACTACAATATTAACCTGCTCAAGTCTAGGATTAACCATTTTCTTCTATAAATATCTGCATAAGCTCTGCCTATTACTCTGTAATCTTTTACCTCGAGTGGCCCCTGGGCTTCATACAGTTTGAACACTACTTAGTCTTTTTTCTTATGGTATTATTTGTTAAATGGTTTATGTCTTCTTAGCAGTGATTGTTAGTCCTTTCTTCTCACTTTTCTTTACTATTTTGTCTAGGAGTTAATACATTTTCATCCCTTTCTGTATGCTCAATTCATTCTATGTTGTATAAAAGCATTTTTTTCCAAGTAATATTTTTGCTTTTCTCTTTATTTTTGTTTTTATCTAATATCCTTGCTGAGTGAATCAAGTTTTCCTAACACTTCAAATAGATCTTTGTGTCATACCTTGTGAAATGCTTTACTTCTTTTTACCCATTTCTTCTTCAATATCTCCTGTACCGTATGAGGCAGCCAAGTTTATAATTTGACATTTGCTGTTCTCCTCATCTATAACAATGAGGATGGATTTTCATGTTTTCATGATATGATCTGTGTGGATCAAGAAATTCCATATCTTGTGATAGTCAATTTTTACGACTGCCTCTGGCTGATATTTCTAACATTTCTCTTTCACAATGAATTCAAATTTACCGTATAATTCACAATGGATTCTGTTACCCATTAAATCCTGTATCACTCTTATAATAAAACATCATTACAGTTCTATTCACCTCATCAAACAAAATTCTCCTTATCCCAGAAGTAGTAGGATGATAACCTGGCACACCCAGGTGTTCAATAGAGCACATGCTAAGCAAAACATGATATCTGCATACATTCAATTCTTACCTGATTTTCAGTTTCATTCCCAGGATCTTTCTGCTTACATTGCACTCTTCTTAGTATTCTAGCTGTTTTCAATAATGCCATCATCTGAATGGTTAAAACTCATTGAATGTTCTCACCATTAGTAATTGGTGCCTTACACTGGAGATTAAGTGACAGCAAGTCTCCTCAATACTCCAGCACTCTTCTTAGTATTCTAGCTGTTTTCAATAATGCCATCATCTGAATGGTTAAAACTCATTGAATGTTTCCACCATTAGTAATTGATGCCTTACACTTGAGATTAAGTGACAGCAAGTCTCCTCAATACTCCAGCACTCTTCTTAGTATTCTAGCTGTTTTCAATAATGCCATCATCTGGATGGTTCCAACTCATTGAATGTTCCCACCATTAGTAATTGATGCCTTACATTGGAGATTAAGTGACAGCAAGTCTCCTCAATACTCCAGCACTCTTCTTAGTATTCTAGCTGTTTTCAATAATGTCATCACCTGGATGGTTCCAACACATTGAATGTTCCCACCATTAGTAATTGATGCCTTACATTGGAGATTAAGTGACAGCAAGTCTCCTCAATACTCCAGCACTCTTCTTAGTATTCTAGCTGTTTTTTGGCATCATCAATAATGCCATCATCAATGGATAGTTAGCCAATGGCATCACCTGGATTGAATGTTCCCACCATTAGTAATTAGTGCAGCTCTACACTGAGACTCTTCTTAGTATTCTAGCTAGCAATGCCATCATCTCCAACTCATTGAATGTTCCCACCATTAGTAATTAGTGCCTTACTTTTGGAGATTAAGTGCAAGTCTCCTCTCTCTTCTTAGTATTCTAGCTGTTTTCAATAATGCCATCACCTGGATGGTTCCAACTTTCATTGAATGCAAGTCTCCTCAATATTACTCTTCTTAGTAATTTTCAATAATTCATCTGGAGGTTCAACTCATTGACACCATTAGTAATTAGTGCCTTACTTTGGAAGTGACAGCAAGTCTCCTAATATTCTTCTTAGTATTCTAGCTGTTTTCAATAATGCCATCACCTGGATGGTTCCAACTCATTGAATGTTTCCCCATTAGAAATTGGTGCCTTACATTGAGATGAGTGACCTCAATACTCCTCATCTCTTTGTGTGTTCATGGCATCATCTAGATGGTTAATCATTGAATGTTCTACCATTAATAATTGGGGAGAGAATTAAGTGACTGAGGTCCTCAGCACTCCAGATTAGTATTCTAGCGGTTTTCAATAATGCCATCACCTGGATGGTTCCAAAAAGGATATTTTACATTGGGACAAACAAACTCAATCTAGTTAATGGTCTTACTTGATGGTTCCAACTTTGAATGTTCTGATCAAGTGTGAGATTTGACAAAAGAATTAGACTTTAGTATTCTAGCTGTTTTCAATAATGGCATCACCTGGATTTCCAACTCATTAATGTTCCAAAATTTTTGAAAATTGAGATTTTGAACCTCCTCAATTGAAATTTCTTAGTCTGTATTTTTTTAATAAAATATCATCTGGATTCATACTCATTGAAATGTTCCCACATTTTTAGTGCCTTACTTTGGAGGAAGCAAGTCTCCTCAATATCCAACTGCTTAGTATTCTAGGTATTTTCTTAAGGCATCATCTGGATGGTTCCAGGTCATTGAATGTTCCCACCATTAGTAATTGGTGATCTTTTTACAGGAGGTCTCCTAAGTATATCAGGTATTCTAGTTTTAATAATGCCATCATCTGGATGGCTCATTGAAATTTTGAATGAACTTGCCAAGTCTTAATCTCTTCTTAGTATTCTAGCTGTTTTCAATGGCATCACCTGGATGGTTCCAACTCATTGAATGTTCTCACCATTAGTAATTGCTGCCTTTCATGGAGATGAGAACTCCTCAATATGATTGAATAATAATAATAATCATCTGGATAATAATACCATTAATATTAATGAAGCAAATAATAAACACAATGTATCTGATAAATTCTGGATTTCCAATTGTATTTTCAACACCATTTAAGAATACACTGATATAAGACAAAAGTCTTCTCAAAAAATAAAAGAATAAATGGTGTTTTTAATGACAATTTTCCCCCATTAGAAAAAAGTGACAGCAAGTCTCCTCATCTCTTTTTTATTTTCAGTATTGGGGAGAGAATTACTGAGGTGCAGCACTCAGATTATTTTGAGGCTCCTCAGTCAGAAAAGGATATTTTGGGACAAACAAACTCAATCTAATACTTCAATAGATGACAAAAAAAGACTTTGTCATCTCACATTTCGCTTTAAATTAAAATTTTGAAAATTCACTTTGAACCTGCTTTGAAATTTTTAGTCTGTATTTTTTTAATAAAATATCGATTCATAAACTTTTTGAAGAAACTGCTAAAGTATTTTTGAGGCACCTGGGTTTTGGCCACCCTCTGTGTGTTACTACTTTTACAGGTGAGTTTGTTTTCAATACTTTTAAATTGATAATAATAATAATTGATAATAATAATAATAGTAACAGTAATGAGAATATAATAAACACAATGATTGACATAATTCTTTCAATGTTTTTCAACACTTAAGAATGTGATATAAGAAAATAAAAATAAAAGAATAAATGGTGTTTGACAATTTTCAAACAGTGTTTTTTATTTTCTTAGATGTGTAATAATAACAATAATAATAATATCAATAGATGATAATGATAATTGTTAACAGTAGATGATAACATTATTATTATTAAATTATAATAATAATTGATAATAATAATAATAGTAACAGTAATGAGAATATAATAATTGATAATAATAACAATAATGATAAATAATAATGACAATAATGATAATGATAATAACAGTAGATGATAACATTATTATTATTATTATTATTGCTAAATGAAGAAATGGAAGATTTGGGGTGTGGTTTTGCTGTAGTGTGTTACTCCTGTAGTAAGTTTGATCAATACTAAATGTCACACCTGCGTCTGTATATAATAATATAAATTAAAACTAAGTAAATTATATCAGTTTTTTAACCTAGGTTGAATAATAAGATGAATACTAAAAATGTGTAAAACTTTAGTAACTCTTTCTACAGGGGCAATCATTTTCAGAGTCAGTCACTTCTGATTTAAAGAATATCTGTATAAAATTATATATGCTTCACTTGTTCAAATTTGGCATAAATTAATTAATTCTGGTTAGGTTTGTCTTAACCTTCTCCTCCTCTTTGACAAGAACAAATTGATTTTGACAAGGTTTAATGATGAGGCAATCCTAAAAGGGATTTGCTTCCAGAATGGTTATTTGGAATGAGATCATTTCGGTCAGTGCTTTAGGTGAGTGTGTACTGATGAAGACATATTGATCTGTAGAAATAGTAGTAGGTATATTAGCAATGCAACAAAAGCAATAACGATTAAAAGCTGCTGCATAAATCGCTAAAACATTGCAACTGCAATGGTTGTTGTAATAGTGACATTATGTGTTAAGAACAAAGGGAATAGTAACATTTACTTATTGTAATCAAAATTGCTGTGTTACAAGTTAACATATTTATATGTATTCACATACTTTCTTGCTTTCTTTTATGTGATGTGTCCCGTCATGACATAGGTGATCATGGCCCTCCACATGTTCTGGTCCCTTGTAGCTGTTAATAAGTTTTGTCTTTTTATTTCTCCTAAATATTGTGCTGCTATTCATTTTGTCAAGCCCATTGTATCAAGAATGTTACTGTTGTAACCTAAGAAAAGGTTATTGAATAAGAATAACCAAAATGAAGGTTGGAAATGGAACAGTAATATTTATAACAGAAACAACATACAAAATTCGCCAACAACGTGCAGTAAGTAATCAACTGCTAGTGTTGAGCTAGAAGTGGACCAATGTGAATCCCAAGTTGAAGACTACGCTGAATCAATATACAATATATTCCACTGTATTTATAAGGATTTGGACATATCCATTATACTCCATATGTACGATATATCAGTTATGTGCTACTTTTGTCTATCCCTCTTTCCCTCAATCTGTCTTGTGAGTATCAGATTTTCCAAGTCCTTCTTCCTCATTATGAGCCCTAGATATTTCAGCTGACTCTTCCTGATGTTAAGAATAAGTTTCCTTTTTAGTTCTGTTTTCTCTAAAGCTTTGTCATTGCTCACATGTTCAGATCATGGTATCCTCAACAACAATATTTCACTTGCTTCAAGACTCTTCTTCATCTTTGAGGAGATTGTTCAGCATGCATTGCCATATAGGAAGACAGATATCATGTAACAGTTCTTTGTTTCTCTTTTTTTTTTGTTTCTTATGAAATTTTTCTGTTTCTTAATACTCTGCTTAGCTTTTGGAATGCATCTTTAGCCATCCCAATATGTCTTTGGATCGCAGTGTCCTCTGTTAGAACACTTCCCAGATATTTAAAGTTTTGTACTTGTTTCATTTTAGTATCCCTGATTTATAATTTTCATTTTGCTGATAACCAAGCATTCTGTCTACTAGTAGTTTATACTTAGTCTTTTCTTCTTGCTTTCCTTTGCTACATTCTGTAGGAGCTTTTGTAATTTCTTTCACATATCTGTTATCAACACTCTGCCATCTGCATTTTGGGCTCATCGTTTTGCTGATAACTAAGCATTCTGTCTTTTTTTAGTAGGTATATTAGCAATGCAATAAAAGTAATAATGCATATACATAGATAGCTCAGGTGGTTGTTTGCTTAGTCCTTTAAGTCCTTTAAGCTTGCTAACTATTACACCACTTAGAAGCACCTATGATTTACTAAGCAAAGCTTAGTTGTGACATTAGGTCGAAAGTATGGAGCACCTAGTGATAATTGAATTCACTACTCAGTATTACCTCATACAATAAAAAAAGCTTAAACATTAAACCCTGTTGAAGTGCTCCTGTTAACAATGTTGATAATCATGAGTGGAATTTTTTTGAAAATCGTATATCTCTCAATAATGGATCGATTAGTAATATTTGTTTTTCTTTCTTCACAAATTGCCATAAGTTTACTGTTACTGTTTATTATGTAAAATACATTGAATATTTTTTTTTTTTTATTTCTTTCATAGTGAAACACATCAGGTATTTTTTTTTCTTAATTTGTTTTCACGCTAGACTGAGAGATGCTAAAGCTGAGAATAAGAATAAGTCTCACTTTGTAGGCTTTTGATATTGATTGATCAAGCATTACTAAATTTTGGGGGTTGAAATGACTTTGTATATCACTGGTTTAAAATACTGCATGGCAGATGTTAAAAATCAACTGAGATTGAATGGTAAAATGACCTCAAATGTTGAGAGAGAACTAGGAACAGAGAGTGTCAAAATTAAAACACCTAAAATGCACATACATACACACACACATGCACATAGATAGATAGCTCAGGTGGTTGTTTGCTTGCATGCAAACACACATGCACACATACATATGCACATTTGTTATTAGGCCACGTATTGTATCGTGATGGTTAGCAACTTCGTCTTACAGGACATTTCTTTGCTATTGAGAATTCAGCACCCACTAGATGCTCTGTTATTATTTCTTTGTCTCAAACTAAGATTAGCTGAAAAGTAAGAGCATTTACTGAAAAGTTCTCAATCACACTATGAATGTAATTAAAACAAATTCTGATTTTTGTCATATTTTGGGAAGTGGGTCAGCTTCTCATATATATATTACTTCAAACATTATTTTTAGTGGATACTCGTGTTTGAAATAAACACTCCAACTTTTTTCTTTTTTTAAACATAGTACTTGATTGGCAGCTAGGTCTCATCGTTTTATTAGAATTACTAAATGTAACCATAAGTTTATTCTAATAGTTTCTTCTTTAGCACTTCCTCATTGATTGTTCTTTTTTTGTCACTAATGTTTTCTCATTTTTCTCATCTCAGTGGCTTTATCACCTTGCTTGGAGTGAAATTATAAAAAAAAACATGCACATACATAGATACACATATTTACAAATAATATTTTAAATGTTGGTTACTAGTTTCACAGTCTGCTAGGGTGGCTAACCAATCCCTATTGCAGACATCTGCTCTGGCATACATGTATCTCTTTTACACCCACAGACCCCTACTGTGATTTATACTACAACTATGCTTAACAGACCTTAGTTACAATATCTAGGAGAGTGTGCATAATCTAGCATAATCAACAGTTTGGACATACATGCATTAAAATGGTTGAAATTTGTTATATTTTGGGGGGTTGGGGATGCTCAGTATCAAAGATAAAGTGTTTGTAGATATAAACAGTGTATGGACTTAGAAATCAGTATGGTGACAGTTATGCAAGGAGGTAGATGTAGGAGAGAATGTCAATGTAAAAAATTGTCAATCAATGGACAAGTATGACTATGCCAGAATTGCTGATAGCTGCCATTGATAGACCAACATGGAGGAGATTCAATATGGAGGAGGATGATGATGATGATGATGATGATTCTCAGTTTCATACTTTAAGTGATCATCAGACTATATTCTGATGATCAAAACTAATTAGAACGGAGTATTGACTTTGATCCTCACTTTCGGCCTTGTGCCACATCTAAGTTACGCTTAGAAATTTACCATAGCAACTGCCAGTTTCACATGTTAAGTTAAGCAAGCAGTTACTATTGTGATTTTCTATGTGTAACCGAGATGTGACCATAAGTAAGGATCAAACTCTCTACTTAGCTGCAATTGGTCCAACGAGACAAGCTTAGTAAACATTATACTATATCGAGATGCAAAACCATCAGTTACTATGACCAGATAATCACTTAAGTTGCAAAACTGATTTATTGAATCGTCCAATAACACAAACACACACACAAACACACAAACACACAAACACACATATATATATTTATATTATGAAATGGACAAAGTTCGAACAGTCATATAGTCTTGTAGTTTAAAAGCTGTAAAAGCGACCTTGCTAACCGAACAATCCTCTGTGGCTCAATCAGTTAAGGCACATCAGGTTATATGATGGTTCTGTATAGGATACAGGTTTGATTCCTGTTGGAGGACAAATATTTTCTATGAATCTTTCTCGGACATTCAGGCTGGTAAATGTGTTTAATACTGTTTATTATAAACAGAGCATTTACTTAAATTTTTGTATCTATAAAAAGAATGTATAAGCATAAAAATGTCTTATACATATATTTATATAATAATGTACAGTGAGCTGCTAGTAATAATAAAGCAGTATTCGAAAATAACTAGTGAAAATTTATATTATACCAATGTGGTGTAATATTCTTGAGTACATCTTCCAGAACGTTACCATTGTTTTGTGCCAGGTCAACCTAAACTGAGTTAATTAATTAGTGTTTCCCAAATGTAATTATTGGATTTTCTTAATCATAATGAGCATTATTGCTATGGAGTGATTTCCCAGAATTCCTATATAAAGATATAATTCCGATAGGGTCAATGTTTCATTTATACACAGTTTAATGCTAAGCATAAATTGATTATTACATTTTTTGGTACTACCTGCTTGCACATCGAAAACACAATTATACTTTAACATGAAAACAATAAACAAAAACTAAAAATTCTTGAAGCTATATACATAAAACAGTTGAAACCTAACCTGAACAAAATAAACTATGAAATCTCCACAAATATTCTAAAATGCTTATAATTGATAACAGAAACCATTCATTTATACCAATGGCTTCCCATACATAATACTTCACATTTTCACTCTTGCATGGTCATGTGTGATGTCATGAGTTGCGGTGCGATTTTTGTTTCTAGCGTCTCGTATGCACGAATTTGTCATTGCTTGGAAATCTACACAAACAAAAACAGACTATCATTATTGTTTTGTCCGTGTATTGTTTAATATATTGTAATGTAATTGTCATCTTTGATAATGGCTTATATAAGCTGAAAGCTTAGGATTAAAATATATGTATCAGTATGGTGATTTTATTTTGTCTTTTAATGATAATGTTATTAAGCTTATCAAATGATATGAAAAGAATTTACATAAAATAAATAGACAAAACTTGTCTATATTATTTAATGAAACATGTATATATATATATATATATATATATATATATATATATATATATATATATATAAATAAATATCTTTATATATAACAAAAAAAAAAAAAGAAATTAGCCTATATAAATATACCTTTGGAGGGGATGTATATAAATAAAAATGATGCTATTATATATAGGGAAACTATTATATAATTGCATAAATACATACATATTAACAAACAGACAAACAGATAGATAGATAGATAGATAGATAGATAGATAGATAGATAGATATGAATAGACATAGTTAACTAGATAGATAGATGTGAACAAACTGATATAGATAGATGGGAAGGAAAATTTAAATTAAAAAATGAATAAATATAAAATCCGCAGATGATAGTACCAAATAGGTACAATTTAGTTTTTTTGAAGGAAAATGAAACCATCCAAAAAAAAAAACAAAAAAAAGAAAACAATCAAAATGACCATAATAAATATTTATCAAATAATTAAATATATTATATATATATATATATATATATATATATATATATATATATATATATATATATATATATATATATATATATATATATATATATATCATGTGTGTGTGTGTGTGTGTGTGTGAAAAAAAATATAGAAAATTAGGAAAAGAACTTATTAGGTAAAATAAAAAAAAGTTCTTTAGTATTTTTGTTATTATTTTTAAAATTCAAATAATTATTAATATATATATAATATATATATATATATATATATATATATATATATGTATGTGTGTGTATTTGTGTGAAAATATATATAGGATAAATAAGGAAAGAACTAAGAACTCGTTAGGTAAATAATCCAAAGTTCTTTTAGTATTTTTTTATTATTTTTTAAAAACAGTGCTTGATACAAAAGTAGAAACAAAATATCTTTATTTATTTAAAAATAAATAACGATGGAATCATATTGAAAAAATTGAATAATAATATATATATATATATATATATATATATAGATAGATAGATAGATAGATAGATAGATAGATAGATATATTGTGTCCAAAAAAAGAATGATGATTAAGTTTTAATTTCTTGCTTGATTCATTTTTGTTCATGCAGCTTCAAGTTGACTTTTTTTTCTCTCTCTCTCTTATTTAGCTACAGTATACACATATGTGCATGTATGCAAAAAGATTAAACCCCAATGTATTTTCTGCAAGATTTTTCCTTTTTTTTTTCTTTATGTTAAATGGCTTTTGGCTGTAGGAAGACTATTCAGTGAATTTTACTAGGTGTCCTGTTGTTAATGTTATTAAGCTTACTTGAGTGAAAATGTCATAATGCCAGAGATAAAGCTAAAAGAAAAGAGTATAAAATAAAGAGAGTGCATAATGGTGAAGGAAAAGAAAGAAAGGAAAATGAGAGATGGTGATAATGGTGAAGAGAGAAGAAAGATATAAGAAATAAATAGAAAAATTAATGGATCTATGAGAGATTAAGCAAAAAGGAAAGGAAAAAGAAAAAAGGGAAAACAGAGAAGTGAGATAAAGAGGATAAAAGAAAGATAGGATTGAGAAACAGGAAGAAATTAAAACACGTCTTGAGTTTGGAGTATAGAGAAAAGAGGATAAAAAAGAAAAGAAAGAAAGGAAAAATGAAAGAAAAAAAAGAAAAGAAAAGAAAAAAAAAAATAGGTATTTTGAAGACAGCAATTTTTAACAGAAAGAAAAAAAAAAAATTAAAGAAATTTTTTTTTGGAAAAAGAAGAAAAAAATTTCAAAAAAGTGAAAAAAAGAAATTTTGAAAGAAAAATTTTTAAAAAAAAAAAAAAAAAAAAAGAAATAGAAAAGAAGAATAAAAAAAGTAAAAAAAATTAAAAAAACTAGAATTTGGAAAGGAAAAAAGAAAGAAAAAAGAAAATAAAAAAAAAGAAAGAAAGAAAGAATGAAATATTTCCTTAAAAGAAACAAATAAAAAGATTAGAATGTATATTATAAAAATGATAATGATAAAAAATTACTTTTTATTTATTTTATTTTCCAATGAAAAAATAAAACTCATTAAAATTATAGCATTCCTCTTCTTATTTTTTCGCATCAAATTGCATATCAGATTCAAGTATCTTTGCACACATTTTATACTACAACAAATTATTATTTGTATCTAGGGTAGAAAAGAAAAAAAAGAAAAATGTAAACCAAGCAGAATTTAATTTTATTTATTTTGTAAGAAGCAAATTTGCAGTACTGTGAAAATATATGTCTGAATGGTTAATTACTAAGTTCCATTTCGTATTATATTATAATGGAGCGCATTCATATAATCTGTACTAATTTAAGATCAAGATAAAACTAATAGGTATCTTTCAGTATATGAAATTATTTATCAACTTATTAGACTCTGTTCATTAAATGACATTGTTGTACAGGAGAAAAAATATTCTTCTAATCAAATTTTATTATTATTTAATTTTAACGAAACACACATCAACAAAGACAATGATATGGAAGCACAGACAGACAATCAAGCAATGGTTATCCTGATTGGCAACCTTATGTGATTTTTTTTTTTTTTTTTTCAATTTATTATAAGCAAAGCATTTGCCACTAGAGCACAAGGTTACAGAAATTTGGGGAGAAAATAAAACTCCACACATTGTAGAGGAAAGGATGAAACATTTTTTTATAAATCAGGATCAAGGCATATGAAAATGTTGATTGCCATTGCATTTGAATAATTGAAGATTATAGCTATCAAATGAAAATAAGAGGAAGGGAGTTCCACAGATCGGAAATAAAAGACATATAAGATATATTTATATAGAAGAGATTTTACATTTAACAGTTTTGACAGTGAAAGTTATGGGACATCAATGACAAACATAGTAATTTACGTTTCTCCATCAAGCAGTTTAAAGAACAATTTTTTGTTTTTGTGTCTTGAGAAATAAATTGAGAATGAAGAGAATATTATATGTCAATTCTCAAAAAATACTTTCATTTTAAAAATATAGAAACATATATTAAAATGGAAAATATATATATATATATATATATATATATATATATATATATATATATATATATTTTTGTGGTGTGTTTTAAACTTTAACAAAAGGAATAAGTAAACTTTCATTCACTTTGTTTATTTACATTTTCCCAAAAAAAATTATTGATATAAAAAATGTATATATATATATCATATCTACATACATACCTATATATATATATATATATATTGTACTATAATGAGAAACTATATATATACAATGGATTTAAAATATATAAAAAAAAAAATTTTACTAAATCAAAGAAATTAATTAGCTATTTTTTTGCAGTCATTGTCAAAAATTTTTTTACTTAATAATAAATAATAATAAATAAAAAAATTTTCTGATCTAGTAATATACATACTTATACTTGATGTGAAAAAATAATTCTACATACTATTAAAAAGGGATTCTAATACATTTACTTGTTTAAAAAAAAAGAAATATAAAAATATTAAAAATTAAAAGTGAAAATATTTTTTAACCAATAGTTAAATAAAACGTAATAAACCTAAATACCCTCCAAAAAAATTTTTATATACAAATAGAAAAAATATAAAGAAAATTTTTTGCCGTTAACAATAAAATAAATTTTAAAAAAATCCAGACGACATGCATTTAATGGATGTCAGAATTCATTGAAAAATACATCCCTACCCTACCAAAATGTAACTAATAACTGATACAACAGAATACATTGATAATGAACCGCAAACAAATATCGTCTGGTTGAATATTTATTTCTCTGTATATCCTTGGAAATTTGAATTAGATTTTTTTATTTTAAATTTTAAAACCCAGTAATAAATAATTTACTCCAAAATTCGCTTGAGGATGAAATGGAACTAATGTCTTTAATTTGATTACAAAATTAAATTCAAAGCTTTTAGCTTCCATTTTTGAAACATGGTTAGAACTGTGTAGCAAAAAAAACATATTTTAAATCATTTAATCTATAATATTAATGCTCTGTAAATTTACATTCAGCACTATTTTGTAAAAAATAAAAAATATTTATAAAAAACACCATGCATATATATATTTACTGTTCTTTTTTTTTATATATATATATATATATATATATATATATATATATAATTTATATAAAAATCGCCAATATATATATAAGATTGTATATTGATTTTCAGCATGAAACAGACTGTCGCCTCTAAGTGTTGTTTTCTATGTTCATTTTTTATATTTACACACACTCTATCTCTGATATTGAGCACTTTATTCCATAAATATAGCAAACCTTAAGACTATATTTCTGTATATATATATATATATATATATATATAAGCCTCTTTTTAATTGTTTTTTTTTTCAAAACAAGAGGAAGTATTCTGCTTTTGAAATTAAATTAATTGTTCACTCTTCAGTAATTTACCATCACCTGAGGAGACACATTTGTAATGTTGAAACACGATTGCTATTTTGTAGTGTTTTTAACATGTTTTTATTTTCATCTCCTAAAATAAATAATATTTAGCTCTATGTATTGAACCCTCTTTTATATTAAATGTTAAGTACAGAGGAATCATACTCCATTACACACACACACAAATATATATATATATATATTATGAAATGGACAAAGTCTGACAATTATTTTTTATGTTTATACATTCTTTTTATAGATACAAATATTTAAGTAAATGCTCTGTTTTATAATGATCAGTATTAACAACTTTGTCCATTTCATAATGTATGACGCCATTTGTTTACATTTGGATACGCATTGAGCAGATATGAATGAATGAGAGAAAATCATGGAGAATTGTGTTTAAAAACAGTAAAATCAACCTGGCTAACCGAACACTCCTCTGTGGCCCAATCGGTTAAGACGTCAGGCTATATGACAGTTCCATATAGGATACGGGTTCGATTCCTGTCGGAGGACATATTTCCTATGAAAATTTCTTGGACATTCAGGTCGGTAAATGTTGTTAATACTGTTTATTATAAACAGAGCATTTACTTAAATATTTGTATCTATAAAAAGAATGTATAAACATAAGTTATGTCCTTAAAAATATCTATATATGTATATAGAGGAATGGGTGGGATAAAAAGTTAAAAAATCTACATACATGCACATATATTTGCACATATGTATAAATATATTTCTTCCACAGGTGTTATAAATACAGTGCTCTCTGTTATGAGACAGAGCTATAAGTGTATATTAGTGAATATACATAATATCCAATGTCCATAGCACGACTTGGAGTTTCATGCAATTCTTGCAATCTTCACATGCAAATATTTGCACCTGAAGATTGCAGTTGTGCTATTGATGTTGGATATCATGTATATTCACTAAACAAATCTGTTCTGTAAGTTTTTACTTACCTGACAAATTCAGCTTTCTTCTCAATTAGTTTCCGTGGAGAGAAATTTACATTTATGATTCCAACATGATTTGGCTGTAAAAAAATAAAAGATTATATATATATATATATATATCAGACTCTCCCACTGATGACCTACAGCTCTACCCCAACAGTTTTCTTTTCTATAGAACTTAACTATCAGACAGATCATATCATACATTTCTTTAGATTATAGCACTGATACCCAGTGCTGAATTGGCTTTTGTAGAACCATTAACAGAGAAGTGGCACATGTTATTTCACCGAGTGTCCTAAATAATCCTTTTCAGGTTGTAATTATCATAAAAAATTCAGTCTGTCCTGTTATTCAACCCATAGCTAGAGGAAAGAAAGATAATAGTTCATACCGTTTTTTGGGTATGAAAGTGAATGCAATTTTTCACACAGCTCATTTATTTCTCTTTCTAAATCATTAATCACTATGCTACATGTTAATTATGTTTATACAAACTTATAAAAATATATATTACATATCAATTATATAACCATATTATGACTATAAGTAGATTTAAAATGTCATTTCAATGATTAGCAATCAAAATTTCATCTGACGTTGGGAAATATCTTTTTCTATAAAAAAAAGCAAAAGGATTTTCATAAATTTCAAGTTATAGTAATTTTAATGATAGATTAAGAAGATTAGTTGATTACAAATGTAAGGTGAGAGCAATTTAAAAAATAACAGGATTTGACACATAGGTGTTAACAAAAAACTGAGTTCAGTGACTCTGTGTCAAAAAACTTATAATAGCAACAAATTCTTGAAGATCAAGAGTAAAAGTCAAATTGAATGTGTAATCTAAAGAAACCTGTCAATTTAATTTTTTAATTTTTTTCTGCAAGAAATTAACTTGACAGTATTGGATAGGCCAACAGGAAAAAGATGTCATCATTTACCAAGGAAGTGATAAAAATGATGCAATATAAATGAAGTCATAACAAAAAATTTGAAACAAAGAAAGATTATAAAATGATGCCAAACAAAGGATCAGGGAAACTTGCAAGTGGAATGTGTGTGTGTGTATATGCATCACCATATAGGACATGGTAATTGCAATGCTGATAACAAAGTTTTTTTCTTTGAAGAGATTCAATATGCTTATCCATCAACATTATCCTTTCAACAATCCAATTCCAGTTTGACATTCTCTGATTTTATTTGTGTTCCTGTTGAATATTATTAATAATCATTTTACAAGAAATTCATTCATACTTGTTATCAAATACCCCTACAGTTTCTCTAATCTTAATGTTCTCAGATTCACCAGCAACTATTGCATTTGGCAAATCAGATTATTCAAAGTTTTCATTAAGAAATTCTACATACCTTCATTTGGCACCCATCATGTTTGTTTTAGCAACAACATCCCAGTGTTCCTGGTTTAGTTTATTTTGTTTTTACAGCATATCAACCTCAGTGGGTTCTTTAATGCTGACAAGATTTCTAGAATAGGTTTGTATGAATAGAATATATATTCTTTGTAAGAAATCTGTTTACAAGAGATCAGGTTTCATTAATGCCTTTTGTAAAAGGGGATTTCTGTTAAGAATCAAATGTATTGTTGGTAATTAGGGTGTTACGCCAATGACATAGATATTCATATTTGGGAGAAGAATGATTTTAAACAAAGAAAAAATTGACATTTGCTGTTAAGTATTTTAAGAAATAAACTCAAGATGAATGTTTCCAAAACAGAAACAATGATCAAGAATTGTAATGAAAGCAATGATGGTACCTATATTGAATTGATCATAAAAATTCAGGATCTGGTATTAGTAAATACCAAACACTTCAAATACCATTGTGTATGGGTCTGTTAGAAAAAAATTTAGTATAGAATATAAAGAAATTGAACATAGAATAGTCTGTACTAGAGGTGACTTTAACCATCACTACCAAAAAATTAAGCTAATGACTCGAATAATGTTTTTAAATAGTTTTGTCAGACCAAGACTTTCATATAGAGGCAATTCATGATGTCAAATCTGTTCAGAAAATATATCAACTGTTTTTGTATACAACCATTTTCTCAGATCAATGGTAAAAAAGATGGGTTTTAAAAAATGTAGGTCTTAGTAAGGACAATCCTTCTTTAAACTTTGTGAACTGGTGCTGCAGAATCAAACAAAAAAACTATACCAAATAAAAGAAACCTTATGACTTGAAGACTTTCAACAACAGCAACAACTAAAATGAATAGTACATATAACCTGAAGAGAAAATGACATAATCAAGATGGTGACATTCCACACTACTTGAAACAAAAGGTTAGAAAGGAAACACCCATCAATGCTGTAAAAGTGGACTAATTAGTGGACATGAGAAACCTATTTTCCTGAAAATTAAAAAGGAGACAATATAGAAGAAAAGGAAGACAAATGGGAAAAAAATAAGAAAGAAAAAAAAGAAATATGAGGAGTTGAAGGTGAATGTGAAGAAAGAAAATGAATGAAAAAAGATGAACATGAAGAAGAAATTAACCCAATTCAAATTATTTTCAATAATATACGAATATAGAAGTGTGTAAACAAATCTACTTGCTAGTTCTTTTTATTATAAACACATGTTGCATAAAAAAGTACAATTTTCAGAGGTGTTACATTTCTATCAAATTTTCCCGCCATACACCAATAGCTATTATAATAGAACAAATTGATTTGTTTTCCATCTGAGTTTGAGGAACAATGAAACTTGCCATCCATTTAACATTTTTCAGAGCAAAAAAAAAAAAATATTTTTTAAATATTAGTGTTATAAGACAAACTTCATTAAGAGCTACAATGGATAGGAAATTGCAATGATCCATGATCACCTATGTTTTGAAGAGAGACACAGCACATAGAAGAAGAAGAAGTGTCTTAAAACTCTGTAGAATGTTCAAAATGAAAGATTGCAATAAAAAAATATTATCTTAAATTTTACACTAAATTGTCAACAAAAAGCAAAATCTTGTTTAACCCAAAAGATATTTAGCAAAATGAATACACAAAGGCTTTTTTTCTAAGTATATATATATATATATATATATATTATTATTAAAGAATATTATCAAGTGCATTTTATTACACTTTATCACAATAATGAGGACCATCCTTCTTTGGACATTGTGGACCAGAGCTATAGAATCACAACCAAACAACTGTACCAAATAAGAGAAACCACTTGAGGACCTGCAACAACTAAAATGGATAGTACATGTAACTCAAAGAGAAAATAATTACATTACCAAGAAGTTGATATTCCACCCTATTTCAAACAAAAGGTTAGGAAAGAAATTCCCATCAATACTGGAGAGAGGACTGGTTAATGAACTTGAGAAACCTATTTCCCAGAAAAATTGTTTCAATAAAAGGATTTTACAAGTTTTAACCAAAAGTAGCATCAGTTGCTCAGTCAATGAATGACAAATATTTCCTTATAAGGAAATGGCTAATATTAGCATTACCATTTACACAGATCTTTCAATGCAATGTGGATGCAGAAAGTGTTGACATTGAAGTTAGCTGGATAGTAAACTTGATCCCCACAAATTGATAGTCACATTTGTAGTGACTAAAGATCAGGATCAATAAATATGGTAATAAATATATATATATAAAATAGATCGGTTAGATGAGGTTTCGACTAATACCTTCATCAGATCTCCATCATGCTTGTGCTAGTGATAACCTCATTAACTGTTTCTTTGTGTGAACCTTTCAATACATTATAAGCATAGAAAGCATTGGTTTAAACATTGGTTTAATTTTGTTAATGGCATATCAGCTACTTATGGGTCATTTAATGCCAAAATTTCTTGGGAGTTTTGGTTTTTTTTTTTCACTATTTTCACTATGGAAATTGATCTATAAAATGTGGAAATACTTTCATAGTTTTAAAATAGTTTTTTTATATCTCTTTATATATTTCAGATAAAATGTCTTTACCATAGACAAATTCATAAATGTTTTATACATTAAAATATAACCAGATAAAATGAACCAGATTTCAGCAGAAAACGTTACGACAAATTGAACCTATAAATGTTTAAGATCATTGTCAAAATAAAGACACAGTGATTTTTCCTTACAATTGATTCAATTAATATGTCAGTGGAAAACGTTAGTCAGAAGGTACAATATATATATAGGTTATATATATATATATATATATATATATATATATATATATATATATATATAGTATATCCACTATGTAAACAAAACAATAAAACAAAAAGACTACTATCATCACTGTCGTGTCCGTATATTGTTTGATATGTTTGTAATTACATCTTTGATAATGGCTTGAGTAAGCCGAAAGCTTAGATTTTATTAAAAAATAATGGATAAATATTGTGAATTTCTTTTTCGGTTAATGATAATGTTATCAAACTTATCAGAAGATACGAAAAAATTTTACATAAAATAAATAGACAACACTTGTCTATATTATTTAATGAAACGTGTATAAATGAAAATATATGCCTATATATATATATATATATATATATATATATATATATATATATATATATATATATATATATATATACAACACACACATATAAAACTAAATTAACGTTTAACGTTGAATTTTATATTAACATTAAAACAGAATAATTTCATATTAGGATTTTTTTTTTTTTTTAAATATTTTTCTTCATACTGTCGGATCTATATCCATATATTTGCTTACATATATATATATATATATATATATATATATAATATAATATATGTTATTATACATGCATTTCAATTATATACATACATTTTTTTAACACACACACACACACACACATGTTTATATATATATATTGTAGCATTTTAAATATATATATATTATATCATATATATTCAATTTTTAGTTAAAATTAATTTATATTTTCCAAAAGTTAAAGTTTAATTTTTAAAAAAGATATTAATAATTTGTTTTGAGATTTTTAAAGAAATCATTTTTAGAAAATCAACCATAAAAATATAATACAATCATAGTATTGAAAAATTTTTTTTACTTAAAATATTATAATTTAAATTCTTTATTATAAATAAAATATAATAAAATATTATAATAATATATATATATTTATATACTATATTATATTATAAAAAAAAATATATATATAAACTGTTGATTTTTTTTTCCATTAATTCTTAATTCTTATTTTATATATATATATATATATATATATATATATATATATATATATATTTTCATCCATATTTTTTTTTTTTTCTTTGTATTTATATTCATATTTTGTTTGGCTAGACATCTGATTGACAATTTGGCCAAAAACCCAGCTAATTTGAAATTTTTCAGTGTTTTTTCCCCTGAGCTAATTTTTGATCCCAGTAGCAGACAAGATGGAGTTTTTTACATACTTATTCTTCAAATAAACATGCCAATAACTGAGATTGAAAATTCAAAAAAAAATTTTGCAGTATTATCAAACATATTTATATCTTAAAAAAATATGTTCTATGTTATAGATTGCTTGATGTCTGAAAATTCTTAGTCATATGTAAATATAGAAGTGGACAATGAGGTCAACATCAAGATGTTGCTAGTCTGTCAAAATAATGAGTCCAAAGAATATGTAGCACACAGATATAGAGATTAATTTATAATTCAATATATATAAATTTATTTTTTATGGGGAAGATAAAATTTTAACCATAGACTTGGAAATACTAGGAATTGAAAAGTGATATGGAAAGCATCCTATGGGATTCAGTTTCGTATTAAGAAACACAAAATTTTATCAATAGTGGAATATGAAAATAATATAATTGAGAAAAATTATTAGTGCCAAAATTCATTATATTCATTATTTCAACGAAGAATAATTTTTTATTATTATTATCCTAACTAAATCTCATGAGGTTTAGTGACCCACAACTATTTCCAGTCTCACACATGATCAGTCATGCCTGGTTTCATTGTTTCTTCATGGGTTAAGATTTTTGAATATTCTCTGAGTCTTACATTTCTGGGAGAAATTGGCTATGTTTTTGCATTCCTTGTCATAACTGAATGGTACAAACAGTTATTGGCCTTATTCTCTTCTACTATCTCCAAATAGTAAAACTACTTTGATATTGTAAGGATTGAATATCCTATCATATCATCACACCTCTGTTATAAAACAGACAAGATTGTTGAATTTTTTACTTTTACACCAGAATAGAAATGAATCCATTGATTTTCTTGTATTAACAGATATTTTCTCAAAATATATGGAATAATATCAAAATAACAATCAATGAAGCAGAATTTGTCAATAGGAGTAAACAGAGTTTTTAATAAGAGTTTTTTTATAATTTATATATAAAAATATATATATATGAAAGATATAATATATAAAAATGATTTTTTTTTTATATTAAAAAAAGATTAAAAATTGCTTTGGAAATCTATTAAATTTGGAATCATCGAAAATTGATGTTGGTCATTAAACTGTGTAATGGAAAATGAAACATTAATAATATCTATTGGAATAATTTTTATATACCTATAAATTTTGATATTTATTAATGAAATTAATATGTAGCAATATAATATCATTATGACAAAAGAAATTCAATAATTACATTTTGGAAAGCATCAAGTTAATTTAACCCAGTTTATAGAAATCAAAGACAATGAAAATTTTTGGTAAACATACTTGAGAATATTACAGAATGGAAATGATATATATAAATATATTTAAAAGATACAAATTTATATATATATATATATATATATATATATAAAATAGCATATATAAATATAGATATAAATATATATATATATATAAACAACAATATATGTTTGAATATATATATAATATATATATATATATATATATATATATATATAAAAATTCAATATATTTTTTAAATATAAAATACAAGGAATATTATTATTTTTGATCAAGTGAAAATAAAAAAATAAAAATTAAAATGTATCAATCAATAAATTTAAAATACCACTAACAAAATTTTTTTATTAATAATAATTGTAAAACATAATAGTCTATGTCAAAAAAAAAAATAATACTAATTAGATTTATAATTTATTTTAACTAAATGCATAATAATTATAAACAGAATGAAAGAAAACATTCCAAAAACTATTAAGTAAAAAATTTTAAACCCATTTCGCTCATTATATTATTAAAATTTTTAAACCAATAAACCTTTTAGTCTAAATAATATTATTTATATACAACTAAAAATAAAAGAAAAAAAAATGTAATGTATTATTTTATATAAATGTCCGTTAGAGATTATATCTCTGATATAATAATATTATTTTAAAATATAAAAATTTTAATTTTACAATCACACTTTGAGTTTTAGACTTACCTGTTATTTTATTTTCTTAAATTTTTAAAAAACAATTTATTTAGAAAAACATGAAATGTACATATTATTAGACAGATAAAAATTGCTAACACAAAAATGTTTTACCAATTTACATTAAAGTTCAAATGAAGAAATTTTGATTCTATTAATAAGCATTAAAACACAAAATTGGTTTTTTTTTCAAACAATACTGTCATTCTTTATAATCATTAGTTATATAATTATATTTATATATATATTTCTTAAAAAAACATAGCCATGTGCATAATATTAGATATTTAATAAAAATAATACTTTCATGCATAATAGCGTTCAAAATTAAAAATAAGAATTAAACAGATATTGGAAAATGACAACAAAAAAAAAAAAATCTCACACTCAACAAAATTACATTTCATTTTAATCAAACTTGAAACATTACATTGCATCTAAAATATGGTTCTGTTGTCAATTTTTGGAAAATTTTTGTTATTCAAAGAGAAACATAAAGAAATTTTGAAAATTGTCTACATATTTCCTGAACGATTATCAATACATAGCAAATTTAAAATAAACATAACATGCTGTCAGAATTTAACAATTTGAACATTTAAAAAATCCATATAACCACTCTGACATTTGAATATAAATATTTAGATGAAAAGGATCAGATATAAAAAAATATCCAAATTTTTGGAAGTTTTTTTTTTATTAAATAAAAAACTATTCCATAACTATATGAATAAAGTTTTAGAATGGCTCATGATCAACAGATAATAGACATTGATGAATGATCAATTATATTAACAATATATGTTAAAATAATGATCTTCTGTTCCAATACTTATATATATATATATATATATATTAACACACAAAATCATAATATATTTTTATATTTTAAGTCATTTTGTCTTTTATATATATATAGAATATATATATATATATATATATATATATAATAAACACACACAAATAAACAGGAACATACAAATATATCCTCCAATATATATATAACTGTCCATTCATTAAATTTCAATCAAATTTCTACAAATTTTCCTATTTTTTTGATCTAAAAAGGGTTTTTTTTTTGATACGACTTAAGTCAAATGCAACATCTGACTTTTTTCATATGCAACTTGAAGAAATGTACATTATTGAGTTTGTTTTTTTTATTACAGATAATATAAAAGGAAAATAAGAAAAATTTCAAGCTTTATAATAACTTATTATTATGAATTGATTTATATATTAAATTAGAACATTTTTAATAAAAAATTTTATTGTAAAAAAAAAAAAAATAAATAAATTTTGTTCCAATATCTTGCAACTATCAAATATCTGAACTTTATTGCAATTTGAAATTTAAAATTTCTTTTTTTCTGCCATCCTGACCAAGAGAAGTGAGAGTTGTATTTTTTGTCTGAAAGAAAGTCCTGTAATGTGAGATGCTTACTTAATTAAGCATTGATTAGGGCATTTTTCATTTTTCAAAAATAGGTAGAATACAAATAATACAATATTGGAATCATTTGGATGGCTATTGATATTCTTAAAGACTGGAGAAACAGATTAGGATTTAATTCATAAATATGTCAATTTTATTAATGAATTCGATTTTCTCAAATAGCACAACTTTATAAATAAATGAAACAATTGTAGTTCCAAGACCAAGAAAATGAATGTTGGTATTTTTTGTCTGAAAAAGTGTATTCATTTTTTTAAATAATTGTTGTGGTAGGATCCACCTAATTTGCATAGTGGAGTACCGACCATATAAATATGGTTGGTACCGGGAAGAGAGGGAGGAATCAAGAGATTCAACCAGAGACTCTGCCCGACTGCGACTCAGTCAACACATTCTCCAGGAACGGTCTTACCAGGAATATACAAAAGACTATATGTAAATATTCAATACATTTTGTACACTTTCTTGTTTCAATACATTTTGTTCTAAGTACATTTTGATGTTGCATTATTATTCCATGCATTAACAGATTCTTTTCTCATAATAAACGATGTTCGTCTTCAATCCATTAGTGTTGATTGCATTACATCACTTGAAATAATATAGACTTGAATAAATTGTCATTTACTAAACTGGGTTTCATAGAGCAGAAACTCAAGCACAAGTGTTGGATAATGCTGGGAGAAAAATGGTCTTTACGCCAATCTTCTAAATGAGGAATGTGTTCAGTTTTAATTGAAATATAATGCCCTCTTTTCATCTTTAAATATTATCCTTTTCTTCTTGGTTTATGCTGCTTTCCACATACAGTTCAGATCTAACATTACGTGAGCCTGTTTGAATTGTTGTGGGTGATATAATGGCCTGCAAACAGTTGTTGAATGACAGAAGAAAACAACAAAAAACAAAGATTTGACTAAAAAATATGTTGCCACTTCCTTCTACTCGGATTGTCTTTCACCTCCAACCAACTCTTGCAAAGTCAAACAGCGATAGGGAATGGATGATAAGAGCAGGTTTTGGCAAAAATGGAAACCTGCTTGTTGGTGGTGAATTTAGTCATCAACATGTCGGATTAACCCCCTTCCCAATTTTCAAAACTGCTCCCAGGGGCACTCTATCCAGACTATAAATACTCTGCGATATTTTTTCACACCCTTTTCTTACTTTTTCTGCTTACACATCAACAGGTAAATTTGTTGTGGAGAACACATTCCCTTTTGGGAAATGCATGAACAATGCACGCACACACACACACACACACACACGTACGTGCACACACACAAACACACACACAAACACACACACAAACACACACAAACACACACAAACACACACACAAACACACACACACACAAACACACACACACACACAAACACACACACACACACACACACACATTCACCCACTTCACATATTTTGAATCCAAACGGTTTTCACATACTTTTTTTTTTTTGTTGTTGTTACACACATCATTGTCTTTGTCACTTATATACTGTTCTTGTTAATACATGTATCAGTTCTTATCATTTCTTTGTATTTTATCTTGGTGGGCACACATGCCAGTCCTCCATTTTTGTTGTGAGTATTTCAGGAGGCACTTATTATTCCCAACACACAACACTGTGTTCCAGAAACCTTGTCTAGACTCCGTCACAAAGAACAAAATGTCACGAAATATTCGAAGGGAAGGGTCGAACAATTTTACATAACAAATATATTCCTGCATGAAGAATATATATTTCTACCTGAAGAACTGATATTGTACCATCAGCTCTGTACAAGAAACGGTATATGAAACATTTTCTTTATTACAATTTGTCCTATGACTTGTGGCTTCACTTTCTTCAAACCAGATCAATTTAACGATTCCTTTTGACAATTTGATCCTTTCCAGCCTTTTGATCTAAATCAAACACAACATGGGACAAGGCAAGTTTTGGATCAAAGTGATCCATTCAATAGTCAGCTGGGGGATTGAACATCGAATGGACTGGCTGGGTGAAAGTCTCAAAGTCATATTTACTTTTTTTTGTTACGCACATCATTTTCATTTTCAATTGTAAACCTTTCTTATTAATACATTTTATCATTTGTTTGTACATATATCGATTCATCTTGCTGTTTCTTTGTATTTTATCATGGCGGATACATATGCCAATCCTCCATTTTTGTTATGGGTATTTCAGGAGACACGTGTTATTTCTCAATACAAACACTGATGTTACTAACACTCACAAGAAGTTGGGAAACACATAACCGGTCCACAGCAACTGTCATCGTCACAGCGGAAGCAATCAGCAAAGAAGAAATTAAATTCTTGGATATGACATAAAGCCGATGATGACGATACCTATTCACATTAAAAACAATTTGTATTTACCACCGCAGAACATTAGTAAAGTGTTTTTTTTTTCCTGATCGCTGGTTATTATTGTCACTCTCTTGACTCCTTTACTTTCAACACTTCTGTTTGATGGTGAATCGAATGTATTTTAATGGGACTTCATAATTATTCCTTATTTCATAATTTATACATTTTCTAACACTGATAATGTATCTATGTAGTGTTAATATTTTGCTGTCATATTCTTCAGGCATCTTATGTGCAATTTGAGTAATCACTCTCATACTCAAATTGTGTGGGAAATTTAACAACTCCCCAAATTTAATTGTGGAACAAATTGAGACAATTGAACACTATAAAAATATACTTTATATATGAAATACATTACATAACGAAAAAGAGAATAGAGGATTGTTAAACACGTATCCTTTTAGCAGTTAAATGTTTTAGCAACCCTCATTTAAATTTCAAACATTTTCTTGAATTTCATTGGTTGTTAAATAAAAAATAAGCTTCGAGAAATTTCCATAAGAAAACAGTCAAAATTTGTGCAAAAGTAAACTCAACCGACATAAAAAAGAATCTTTCTGAAATTCATCCCTAATTTAAATATTTCAAGAAATCCTATTGGCTAAAAAATACAACATTCGCCCACGCATTTCTCAGAAAAATTCACAACAGCTACCAAGCCCCGTTGAGCCGAATTGATCGTTTAAAAAACTATAAATAGAAACTGTAAACGAATTTTCGTCACATTTGAGACACACACGTAAAGATACAGCCGGGAATTATGTGCCGTCAAAGAAACAAAGTTCCTTTATGAGAGATTAGAAAAATTTACACAACAAACTTTTTCACTTAATATCTTTCATAGAAAAATCTTTTGTCTAAGTTAAATTCAACTCTTTCAATCGTAGGCAGACAACTTTTAGACATTGGACATTTCCGAAACAGCAAAGAACTTTTTCGCTTAAATATACCTTTATCATTACCATTTGGCCATTTTTTATAATTTATGTTTGTGGTTATTGCATATTTTATTTGCAGCACAATCTTAAATATTCACGCAGCCTTCCTAGATCCACTACAAAGTTATGGTACTGGAGTTGACATCCAAATACATGTGTCTGTTTGAAATAGATGAAACTTATGTGAATGGTAGTCATATTCTGTTTCAATTAGCTGCTTGTTTTTGCATTATTCTGGTTTGCCCATGGCCAGCATTGCCTGTTCTGGGAGAATATATATTATTTTGTATTGTAATTTATAGACATGACACTCAGATTTTATTTTTCCACCTAAAATCCAGGTAGACTGGTTCCATAACACGCAAAGCTACTGTTTCCTGGTTACCATGCTTAAAATTTTGTGTTCAATATTCAAGAAAACATTTTGAACATCTACTATGATCTTTCAGTTTGTACATGAATCATGATAGCTAAATACCTCTCTGAATTTACCATTTTTTATTGGACACCCTCTAATTTGGTAGTCAGAGGAATTTTAAGAACATTCTTTTAATTTTGTGTTAAGTCATTGCAAAAGTTTGTGCCCAATTAGAAAATTAGAAACAAAATTTTAAATACTCACAAAAAGAAATTATTAATCAAGTAGATAAGCTATTTTATTTTTGCTGGATTAAATGGTGACTTGTGTTACTAAGTGGGGTGTAAGTTCAAACCCTGCCGCAAGGAACATTTTCTTACTAAGATTTTTTGAGTACACAGGCTGATAGATGCATTACATAATTTAAAATAAAAATGGGGCATCAATTTCAAACATGGGTATCCACTAAAAATAACGCTTTAAGTACTAAATATCACTAATTTTATGTTTTTTTCTTCTTTCTTATTTACTGACATGATGTTTTCATTTTTTTTTTCAGTTTGTTTCACACCCACATTGCCAGCAACTTCTAACATCAATTTGGTATGAAGGACTTCCAGGATGGAGGAAGAGAAACGGGTTCACCAAGTTACTAATGTGTATTGGCCTAATTCTGTTGCTGCCTTTTATGGCTGTGTATTATTGGATCTTCCCGCGTAGTAAGATTGGACAAATACTTCGCAGTCCTTTCATGAAGTTTCTTTACCACAGTGCATCTTTTTATCTATTTTCTCTCGTTACTGGTCTGTGCCTCCACGGATATCAGTAGCAAGCCTGGACGTGAAAGGTTGCGGAGTCCACCACCATCAATACTTGAGTGGCTTATAGTTTTCTGGGTTACAGGTAAGCGTGATAATGGAGAAGCTTCTTTTCATAATCGTGTTTTTTAGCTGCCACCAACATAAATAAATAAATAAATCTATCTATCTATCTATCTATCTAGAATTAATACAAATAAAAAGGAGGCATGGTGGAGTAATGGATAGCGGCTCGGATTGAGGAATCGGAGATCCGAGTTTGAATCCCAGTCAAATACATTACAATCACTTACGTGCTAATACCCATGGGAAAGGTATGAATCCTCTTCTTCTCCTCACCCACCACATTCTTGGATGGCAAGTGGTCTACCGCAGAAAGAAATGTCAACCTACTGCGGGAAAAAAATCTGCCTTGTCAGTCATGTATCGAAAGATACATGATTGCCTAAGTGTGTATCACGATTGGCACATAAATTTTCTTTTTTTCATTTAGCTGAATGATATTACATTCAGCATCTTGGCTCCAGAGTTTCATAGGCAGACCCTCTGGCACTCATCAGGGTATCTATCTATCTATCTATCTATCTATCTATCTATGTATTCATATCTGTCAATCTATCTAAGTTAAGTGACATATGTATTTGTCTACCTTTCTATCAGCTACTTCCCGTATTTTCTCTCCCTCTTTTGTATAAATGTACCTTTTCTATAAGATCAGATTATTTTCTTATACAAGAAATTCACAAAATATATAATTTATAAAGCTCGATAGATATGAACAGAATGACATACCCAAACACTCTCACACATAAATAGATATATATAAATCGTGATAGATAAATAGATAATTTTGCCAAGAGAGTGCTCTTTATTTCTGATCTCTTTATTTATTCCTATAGAAAAATGGTTTCTTGATTATGATAAAAAAAGCAACTGAAATTAAGATAAAATAAATACTAAAAAATAAATAATGGGCATTACTTTTTCTTAAAAATTTAAATAACTTAAACCAATTACTTCTTCTATGCACTGTGGCCCTTCAGGACATAGGTGATCATGGCTCTCCACTATTTCTTATCCTTTGTAGCTCTTAGTAAAGTTTATCTTTGTGCTATCTCTCCTAATCCCTGTTCTGCCAGCCATATACAACAAGCACATGAAATAGGTTATGCTCTGCTTTCCTTTCTACTGTTTAACTTTAATATATCCTGTGAGTGTCAAATTTGCTAAGCCCTCTTTCTTTTGTGATATAAAAGTTTCACATCTCTAATTCTAATGCTAAGTACATTCAGTGTAACAGAAAAATTGTCCAAATCGTGTAACAGCAATACTGCCCTATTGTTAGATTAAGCATTGAACCGTTGTATTTTAGAAATGATTAAAGATATCTTACTGGAATTCTTGAACGTTTTTATAACACTATTGAACAATAAGAATGTATTTAGCTCTAAGTAATATATTTCTCTCTTCCTGTTGTGACCCCCTCATTCAGTTTTCCTCTCTACTGTTCCCTCTTTTTTTTTTAAACTTATTCACTGTTTTCTTGATGGTTCTTAAATGGACTTTGAAGATGGAAGCCAGAGTACGAATGTTGCTACCATTACTGAAGGCTTGAATGATCTTTTTCCTCTCACCATTTCTCAGTTTGGGAGACATAGTGAGGATGGCACAAAACTGTTTTAAACTGTTCTCTTTCTAGCTGAATAACTCAAAAGGTTTTTCGGTGATTTTTATGACAAATGGTGTCACAATGGCTAAATGTCTTCTGAAAACCTGTTAAAAAGAAACTCAATTAGTTTAGTGGTTTTTCAGATATTAAACATTTGTGGGATGGACAATTATCCCATGCTGTTACATGATTTGGACAATTTTGCTGTTATACATGTAAATGTCCTTTTTGTTTCCATTTTCTCTAAAACTTCATTGTTGCTCCTGTGATCATTCCATAATATTTTTAGCATCCTTCTGTAGAACCACATTTCTGCTGCCTCAAGTTTCTTCTGCCATATAAAAGTACCAATAATACAGAACAGTTCAGTCAAATTTTCTTTGCTTCCAATGAAATTTTCCTGTTACTTAGTACTTTGCTTACCTTTTGGAAGGCATTTTTTTCAGTATTCATTTGCACCCTTGATTTTCAGTGCCACATTTTCTATCCTCAGTTAAAACACTTTCTAAATATGACTTCACTTTCAATTTGCAATTTCTTAATACTTTAGCTTTTGGAAGGCATCTTTTGCTATTCCAATATATCTTCAGATTTCACTGCCACATTTTTCATCCTCTGTTAAAAGACTTCCCAGATATTTAAATCTCTGTATTTGCTTGATTTTGACATCTCTAATTTGTAGCTCACATCTATGGTTGTCCCTTTTGCTGACAACCAGATATTCTTTATTCTTACAACTGATTGTTAGTGTTTTCTTCTCGCTTTCCTTGTCTATAATTTCCAATTTCTTAATACATTGTTTAGCTTTTAGAAGGCATCTTTTGCTATTCCAATGTGTTTTCAGATTTCACTGCCACATTTTCCATCCTGTATTAAAACACTTCCGAGATATTTAAATCTCTGTACTTGCTTGATTTTCCCAACTCCCATCGATAGTGGAAATAATCAATTTTTTCATGCTTCTACGGCAGTTTTCATGTAGTTTGCGGCCATTTTGTACTGGCCAGAGTGAGAGCCAATAGCTGACTGAAACAAATGTTACCTAGCATCTAGCATGCAAAAAAGATCGATAGCTGCATTTGTCACAAGTGGGAAAAATTTAAATCTGCATGGGACTTTACTCCAATTGGCTCATTCGTTTAAACTCAATGTTGATTCTGATTCCGCAGAACTGGGTTGGGTGTGAAAAAGTATTTGTTGTTAACATTCTTTTTTCATTCGGTTTTTCCAGTTGCGAGTCCTTTTTTAAAGCTGATCGTTTTGTGTTCATTTTGTTTAGTTCTTTTTTCGTAACAGATTTAATATTTAGTATAGAGCTTAGAAAAAATTCGCAGTGTAAGATAGGCAAGAAGTAACGCATGTAGCAACATCAGCACGGCAAAGGGCACTCCTTTAAAGGCAAGGAAGGGCAAAAATATTTTAAGTCAAGTGATAGCGATTGGTGTATGAGTCGTACGATTTTTGAATCATGCACGGGCAATGCCGGGCCATGCTGCTAGTTTCAAATATTTTTTTTGATATTTTCAAAAACGAGTATGATATACCCATAGTTAGTAGTGGTGTAACTTTAATTGATGGTTAGTGTTCTAGGGTTAAAAGTATATTTTGTAAAAGATATCAGATCCCACCTTTATTTGTTTTTCCCTATAAACTATGATTTTAAATATATTTTTAATTTGTAGCATTTGATTGGCTTGATTAATATAAACAGAATTTTATTTGTACAATGGAAAAAAGGGAGATAACTGGACTGTTCCATTGTTTGCTCTCGTCTCAGCAGATGATTAGAAAATCAGCAATTATAGTTCTCTTTCTCTTTTCCTAGCTAGAAACACCGATTGCAATTTTCTCTCTGAAAATCATAGCCTAATTGTGCCTCAAAATGGTTGCATTTCATGGACTTCACTCCTTGAACCTGACAAGCTGATAAATCAATGAAATCCTATTTTTTTCTTTCATTTTCACAAGTACCTCTCAAAAACACATGACTCCTGATTGGTTTATGGGTATAAAAAACGTTCTTTTCTTGGGAAATAATTCCCTAAAATCAATATAATTTTAATTTTAATATCTTTTGCCCGAGATGCAGAGATAAAAAAAAATAGTTAAATATTCTTTTGTTGCTGACAGATTTTTTTTTTTTACTCCTGTGGCAGTGGAGACTTCTGGGGTTATTGGCCCTCGTTCGATGGCGTTCCTTCGGAGGGTTGGTGTGATTGTGTCTTGATTAAGGGATGAGCCTCGCAAAACGGAGTGGTTCATGCAACGTGTCTCACTGGCAAGGGTTCGAGGTAATGCTTTCTCCATCATTGCGGCTGGCAGAGGATAGCAAAAAAAAAAAAAAATTGTCTATAGTTACTTTGTTCAAACTTTTCAATAAATTTTGATGGTTGTTAGTTTAAGAAAATAATTTTCAGCTAAGGAACAAATTTACCTTCCTACTTACCTAACTGCCTACCTATCTGTCTTATCTATAACATATCAAATTCCACACCTGTCTTGGGTAGTGGGTAGTGTACCGGGGTTTGCCAGTTATACCTAATCTTCCTCTAATTAAATTTTGGTTCTGTCACCTGAAATAAAAAAAATCAACCTTAATTTTCAAAAGCGATAAAATCTTTTTAATTAGTTCTTCTTTATTACTTTATAATAATGATTAAACTCTTTGAACTCTTTGTTACCTTATAAGAATAATTAAACTCTTTTTTTTCACTTTATGCCTTAGACTAGAGCCAATATTTAACTGGCAATAACAGAGACTGCAATCAAGTCTCTCAGGAAATCTAATCACAAATTATCAGTGATGTAATGGAATAACCAGGCACCCCCATGAATGATTACACTGTAGGTAGTAAGTACATATAAAGTCAACTGTTGACGAGGTAGAGGAGAGAGTGAGTGGGAAGATGCAAGCATGTCTGACCTTCCAATTAGTGGCACTCCCTACTAGATTGACCTGTGTGTATAATGGTACCGTATTTCATATTGTACTTGTTGTATACAATAAACCTTTCTTCTAGTATCCACCTAGAGTTAAGTATTTATTCCCTTAGCACGGAATATAACAGTTCCGATGAGGATTGTCGGAACATAACAATCATTCACGACACGACCCTTCTCATAAATCTTTGATCTTTAAGTTACCAAATAGCAAATTCCAGATCCATTCATAAATATTTTGCTACAGGTAACTTCAAATAGGATAGTATTTCTTAGATACGATTTCATTTCCTCAAAAATAAGTTGCGCTACAAGTTCTTTTTAAAGTGAAAAAAACTGACATAAAGTAGAAAAAAAAAACTATAATAATCAAAGCCAATTAAACTGACCTTGCACATGTTTTAGTGCACGCTAGCTTAAATTTTTATTTAGTTAATTTTAGGATGCTGAGTTTAAAAATCAAGTCTATTTTTATTGGTTAGCTGTATATTTCTTACAAAACTTGATTTTTTTCTAAAAAGATGACTATAGACAAATTTCCAATAATGTTCAAATTAATTTTGAATGCTTCCTTCAAAAAACCATAATTGTTATTGAATTCCTGATTGCTTAAACACCTGGGGATTTTTATACTATGATAATATATAATGAAAATTACTGTAATTAATAAAAATGATCTTATATATATTTAATGATAATTTTATGCTATTTATTTATTTTATATATATATATATATATATATATATATATATATATATATATATATATATATATTAACTGATTTAAAATAACTTTTTTCTTCACTACAAAATGTAATAACCATGTTTCAAAAAACGGAAGTTAAAAACTTCAAATTTAATTATATAATTAAATTAAAAGCATTAGTTCTGTCATCATCTTCAAGTGAATTTTGAATAACTTATTTTAAAATTTACTAAGTTTTAAACGCACATATAAATTCATAATTTCTTGTTTCCAAGGATACAGAGAAATCCAATCATTTAGACAGGGGCGATAGCATGTTCATTTTTATTAACTATTTATTTTATGCTCTGTAAATTTACATTGAGCATTGTTTTGTAAAAATATCAATAAGAACACTGGATTACATATCTTACTGCTATTTCTTTATATATATATATATATATATATTTAAATATTTGAAAAAAAAATTAAAAGTTTTACTTAAAAAATATTTAAATATAAAATTTTAAAAATCATAATATAAATATACTTGATATAGAAAAATAATTTTACTGACTGTAAGTAACTCTAATACATTTTACTTCTATTAAAATGAAATATAGTCTATAAAAACTAATAATGAAAATATTTTTTAAATTTAATTAAAATTAAAGTACATTAAAATGAATTCTAACCTAAACTTCTTTTTTAATTTGTAATTAAATAAATAAATAAAGTTTACTAAATCAGAGAAATGAAAAAATTTTACTTTAGTAATATTTAAATATAAATTTTTAAAAATCGTAATATACTTGATGTGATAATAATTAAAACAAACTGTAAGGGATTCTCATTACATTTAATTGTTCTTAAAAAGAAATATAGTATATCAAAAAAAATTAAAAGTAAAAAATATTTCAAATCGTAGTTAAATAAAAAAGTTTTCTTACCTAAACACCCCCAAAATTTTTTAAATATGTTAAAAAAAAAAAAAATGCTGTAAGAATTTTTGCAGTTAATTAATATAAATTTTTAAAAATCCAGACGACATTTTTAACGGATGTTAGATTTCATTGAAAAATACATCCCTACCCACTACCAAAACGTATCAATAACTGATACATTAAAATATAGACATATTGAACACCCAGACACCCCTGTCTAGAAAAATAGATTTATCTGTAACCTTGGAAACATGAATTTTGTTTTAGCTGTGTATTTAAAACCCAGTAATTTTAAAAGTTACTCCAAAATTCGCTTGAGGATGAAATGGAACTAATGTCTTTAATTTAATTACAAAATTAAATTCGGGGCTTTTAGCTTCCATTTTTGAAACATGGTTAGAACTGTGTAGCGAAAAAAAAACATATTTTAAATCAATTAATTTATCATATTAATGCTCTGTAAATTTACATTGAGCACTATTTTGTAAAAATAAAAATATCTATAAGAACACCGGATTATATATCTTACTGTTTTTTTTTTTATTTATATATATATATATATATATATATATATATATATATATATATATATATATATATTCTACAGACCATATATTTTTGATAGTTTTCTATTATTTTTAATTTAACCAGAAATTATTATAATAATAAAAATACAACCACTTGTACAATTTTTGACAACAAACTCTTTAATAATTTAATTTGGTAATTCCCCTGTTGGCCTGGAAGTGATCTAGAGCCTTATTCAGCAACTTTCGTAGAGATGGTGTTTTGATAAAAGCTCCTGTGCTGTGAACAGGTTAATAAGTGTAGATAGGTTTGTCTACCACACAGCTTGTACTCCTTACATGATTATTGAACAGGAGTAACAGTTTATCCCTTGTTTCCTGTTTTGTATATAGTTCATCAGTTTATTTCTTCCATGGCCTTAATGATTTAGCTGCCTTAATGTTTTGGTGATCTATTTGATTAGTGGCTACAGCCTTTCATCATGAGAGTGGCACCAGTTTGGTTGCTGCATCCTAATTGTTAGTAAGCAGCCCAAACAGTTTGATAGAATTAGAAAGGCTACTCTGGTCAACATATTATATTCACATAATATCAGGGCATTTGCAGTGACATGTTGTGCATGGATAAGTGTCCCTGCATGTATTTCTGGTGAACAACCCTGAGACCACATTATGCTTTAGTCTTAGCTACCTTCTGGGTAGTTTGTATTGTTATAGATAATAGATAGTGATTATTTGGGCCTTTTTCTCCTTAAAACATAATCTTCTTATGATAATTAAAATGAAAAGAAATCACCTACACATCTCAATCTTTCTTTCTCCAACATTCATGGTATTCTTACCATTTTCTGTAGTGTAGAATCTTTTCTCTTGAAATGTTCTCTTGATATGTTAGCACTTTGCAAAATTAATTTAAATTCTTCTGTTGCTATCAATGAGTTTTCTGTTCCAGGCTATCTTCCATTTTATTGTAAAGACTCTAGGATACATATGAATGGCCTTGGTGTTTACATCTGGGAAAAATCTTCCAGTGGCAAGGAAATTGTCACCTGACTCCCCAGATGATTCTTTCATGAGCATTTGACTTTTGTTATTGTACTCTTTTCCTTTTATTGCTCACCTCCTTCACAGGAATGTAACATATTAGACAAAATACTTAACAATATAGAAATGGTTGTCTCTCTACATACATCTGCAAACATTTTTATGTTTGGTGATTTTAATGCTCAAGTGACTTAATAATTCCAATGTTACTGATGTTGCCGGTATCCAGACTTACAATTTTTCAGTTGTTCAACCTCTTAGTCAAATAGTGGACTTCCCTACTGTTATATACCATACATATGAATACTAATGGGTATGTCCCAATCCTCATAAATACATTGGACACTATTGGAAGTGGGGGTAAAATGCTGTCTAAGTAGTCCACCACTAGCAATAGTTTAGCTACGCTGCTGGCGAGTATTGTATTTTGTTGATGTTATAAAGATTACCATTTCATTACCAACCTCTGTTTTAGTTATTCCTCATTCAGTAACATTTTCTAGTTTACAACATACACATTTCTCTAATAATTCTAATCAACAAGCTTACTGATTGGGATTCATTTTTGTGATTTTTTTGAGAGGCCCCATGGCTTAATATTCTTAACCTTCCTATTGAGAATTGTGTCACCAAGTTTTCTTCTTGGGTTAAAGCTGGCATCAATGCTTTTGTACCTTCTTGGAAATACCAAGTGAAACTACAATCTTCTTCTTGCTTTACTTTTGCATCTTCAGCTGCTATAGCCCACAGTAATCACTTTTTCCAGATGTACCAGAATAATTGTTCTGATTACATCAGATGCCACTTTGTGTTTGCTTGTAATAATTGTAAATATGCCCTCAACAAGGCTATGTCTTTGTTTTCTGAAAGAATGAGGTATTGTATAGCCTTGAGCAAGATTGGTTTTCATGACTAGTAGTGGCTCTGCAATAGTGTGTTAAATAAAAGTAAGTCCTCTCTTCACTCTGTTCAAGGTGTTAACATCTGTGGCTGATAAAAAAGAATTTTTTCCCATAAATTTTCTTTCAATTGTAGTCTTGACTCATCATTTGTTTGACTTTCCATTTACAAATGAGTCTCTACTGAGTGATATGCATATAACTCAGTCCATGGTTTCTGCTATCATCTCTAAACTGAATCCCCACAAAACATACAAACTTGATGTTATCCTAGTGCTTAAGAAATGTGCTCCTGATCTGGCTCCTGTTCTCTCTAAACTCTACAATAAATGCTTTGCTGCTTCTTGTTTCCTTGCTTGTTGGAAATCCTCTTCTGTAGTTCCAGTCTTTAAGAAATCGGGTGAATCGTCTAATTCTTCTAACTACCAGCCTATTAGCCTTCTACCTCTATTTTGGCAAAGTACTGAGGCTCTAACCAACTCTGAATTGGTGAAGCATATAACCTTACAGGGTCTTCTTTCAGATAAGCAATATGGCTTTCACTTCTCTAGGTCAACTGCTAATGTATTATTGGTTATTACTGAAAAATTTTATTAAGCTTTACATAAGAATGGTGAAGCTTGGGTTCTTTTGGATATCTCAAAGGCATTTGACAGGGTTTGGCATGTTGGTTTTCTTCACAAGTTGAAAGCCTATGTTATTTCTGGACAAATTTTGGATCTGATTCAATCTTCATGAAATTGCAAAATGAAAGTTGTCTTGAACAGTCATTCTTCTAGTTCTTTTTTACATTAATGCGGGTATTATATATGTGTCATTTTATTATATATGTGTCATTTTTATTATATATGTCATTTTATTATATATATGTGTCATCCAAAGCTCTATCCTTGGACCTACATTGTTCCTAATTTTCATCAACAACCTTCCCAATGTCACCAACCATCCTGGATATGACGATAAACTACATTCGCATCCTGAGTAAGATGATAAACTGTGTCCACTAGCAGGACCTCTGATCAGGAAGTTTTGAGGATTGTGGAGCCACCTCTTGATTGCTGGCATTCCTGGGTCTACCCTGACCCAGGGTGGTGGCACCTGTCGGGGTCCCAGCTGACAAGCTTGTGTAAAAATAGGTTTTAATACCAGAAATACTTTGTAATAAAAAAAATATTATCAGCAATAGTTTTTGAAGGAAAAATTATCAGCAATATTTTTTAAAAAATACCAGGAATACAAACAGCTATACATTCTTTGAAAAAAAATATTACCAGTTATAGAATTCTTCAAGGAAAAATTTTCCCAGAAATAGATTTTTGAAGAAAAATATTACCAGCAATAAAAATTAAATTACCTGTTACGGTTGATATGCCGTAAAACAAACCAAAATGTCACCAATTCTCAACTAGTTATCTATGATAATAACATATTGATTCACTCCTGTTTTAATGAAAAGTCTGATTGGTTCAATAAGGTAAAATTGGCAGCTGGTCTCAAAAATCACCTACAATCTGTTGTTAACTGGGCCAAGAAATGGCTTGTTAATTTTAAACCCTCCAAAACAAAACTGCTCTTTTTTGCATTCTATTAACATAGTTGATATTAACCACCAGGGGATTGACTCTTTGTACTTTCTTGAGCTAACATTTTCCAATATGAAATGGAATGATTATATTGAATCAATTGCTAGGCTGGGCTAGACAATTTTTCTCACCTAAATCTATCTTGCACATTTTTAAATCTACCATTTGTTCTTGTTTTGAATAATGCTACTACATCTGGTGTGGTGCTTCTGCTATGTATTTAGAAATTCTTGATAAAATCCAAAGAAGAATCTGCAATGTTATTGGTCCTAACCTGGCATCTTGTCTTCAGTTACTTTCCCTTCACTGTATAGCTTCTTTGTATCTTTTCTATAAATATTTTCATGTTAATTGTTCTGATGAGCTTTTCTCTTTGATATCTAGACTTTATGAATTTAAGCATAGTACTAAATTGGCAGCAAGGCCTCATTATTTTACAGTTGAAATGTTTAAGTGTAACCATAAATTCTATGCTAATAATTTCTTCTCTCACACTTCTCACTTGTGGAACTCTCTTCTGGCTTCTTGCTTTCCAGTTAAATTTAACCTTCAAAAATTTAAATTCAATGTCAGTCGTTATCTTCTGTCTTCTTAATTCCTCTTCTTTTATTTTTCTCTCTCTCCTTAATAATGTTTTCTTTTTCTCATATTCTCTCACACTCAGTAACCCCTTATGTCTTAGTAGCTATATATATATCCTTGCTGGGGAAGCAATAAAAAAAACAACTTCAAGTATTGGAAAGTCTGCTGGAAATAAATTTACCTTGCCATTCCAATCCATTGTAAGCATTATCACAGTTTTATGGAACTCTCTTCTGGCTTCTTGTTTCCCAGACAATTTTGATGTTCAAGAAGTTAATTGTTATTTACTATTTTCTTAATTCCTGTTCTTTTATTTTTCTCTCTCTCCTTAATAATGTTTTCTTTTTCTTATATTTCTCACTATCAGTACCCCCCTGTGACTTAGTGGCTTTGTTGCCTTGCTTGGGGTGAAATGATTATAACAAATATTAACTTAGTATCCACTCAGTAGGGCTATCATATCTTATTAATAATTTTCAGTAAAAATATTTTTTTATTTTGTCTGAAACTGATTAATTGATGTTCTAATAATATATGTCTGCCATAATTTAAATCTGTCTAATTAATTTATTTGTTTTACAAAATATTAACTGATTTTTAAATCTTTCCTTCACAAATTCAACAAATTAAAAAAATAATAAATTTTCAGGATAATGAATTCTTCATTCCAAATGTCTATGCCGGGCAGTTTAAAAAATATTAAGCTCAAGCTCCAGCAGGACTTCCCCACAGGTATTAACTCACCTTCAGGAGAGGGCTGGGTTAATTGTCCAGTGCTTGAGGCGTCCCCAAAAGGTGGAAGTGCTGAGAGAGGCTTCAACAATTTTTCCATGGTAATGCTGTTAATGGTTAAACCAATTTTAGCTTAAAACTCACATTGTGTTACATTCAGTAGCAATATGGACACACTGAAAAATACCCATTCTAATTTTTTAACCTGAATGAAGCCTGGAGTGGGGTATAATTTACGTTTAAATTTGAAATAAGTTACAGTGTAGCCAATAAACTAGGATTTTACATTTAAATAACAAATCTAATAATAAAGTTTAGTTAATCTTTAAAAAAAAAATTTATGATGTATAATTTTTATTTTATTTGCATTTTTTTTTTTTTTCAGGTTTTATTTGGGCGGAATGCAAGCAGTTATGGGAGGAAGGATTAAAAGCATATGTTCGACAATGGTGGAATTGGTTAGACTTTATAATGTTATCTCTTTACCTTGCCACCTTTTCATTGAGAATAGTCGCATATATACAAGTGGAGTCAGGTAAATATGGGCCTGACAATATGCTGAGAAAGAACTGGCCAGTTAATGATCCAACTTTAATATCTGAGGGATTATTTGCTGTCGCGAACGTATTCAGTTTTGCCCGAATTATTTTTCTGTTTCAAGCAAACCAACATTTAGGACCCTTACAAATATCTTTAGGGTGCATGCTTATCGACATTGCTAAATTTTTATTCATATTTTTCTTGGTTTTGACATCATTTGCCTGTGGTCTAAACCAACTTTATTGGTATTATAATCCAAGCAATAATCCAGGTAACAGGGCATTCGCAACGTAAGTATTATTTTATTTTATTTTATTTCAAATAAAATGGTTGGAAGAAAGAATGGTTCTGAGTGGAAGTACTGATGTCAAGAATATGGTTATTTCATTTGTTTCCAAACATTTCTGTCAGACTGATAGAAATGAAATAAAAATAAATTTAATAGTATTAGATTTAAAATAAAGAACAGAATAAAATTGAAGTAAAACAAATTTAATCAAAAAAAAAAGGCAAGAATTCAGATCAGGATAATGACACCTGAAAAATTAAAATTAATGAATTTAAAGAACTGATAAAGGATGACAAACTTCTTTTGGTAAAATCGCAGATCAAACCCCGGAAACCAATTGTAATGAAAATTTCCATTCTGGTGTAAATTTGAATGCTTATTTCAAAAATAAGAATAAAAGTTTGCAGAGAAAAACTGTTTAGGAGTAATCGACAATTTAATTTCGGCTTTATTTGTGTTGCGGCTACAACCATTACTAGCTTTGTTTACATACATTTCCCTTGAATAGTATTGCACAGAAACTTACTTAGTTAATGGCCTTTTTACTTATCTTCTTACTTGTCTTGCTTACTGTGTGCATTTAAAGTTGGTACATTGTGCAGTAATCAAGACAAGTGAAGTTTCCGTGCATGATAACTCAAGGCAAACATATGTAAACAAAGCCAGTAATGGTGGCTGGGTTGTAGCCATGGGACAAATAAGGCTGAACTTATATTTTTGATAACAACTTTTATTGTAATTTTTTAAATAAGCATGCAAATTTACTCCAGAATTTTTATTACAATTGGTTTCCGTGGCTTAATCGGCAATTTTACCCTTTTGATTTTATTTTTTATAGTTGCCATGTAATTACGACATTGTTCATTAATTATCTTATTTTAATCTGTTCTCAATTTTATTATTGGGAATATTTTTATCAATTCCATTTATTCAATAATAAATAAATTATTATAATAATTTTTAATTTAGTTCTTGAACGTGATGTCCATATGAATAAAAATGATAAAAAGTTACCTGATATGTTCATTTGGCATTTCTCTGTGAGATTACACAGAAAAAAGATATCAAATATTTAAATGTTAGATTATGGATTTTTTAATATTTGAAATCTTTTTCCTGTGTGATTTCACCTTTTTCTTTGAAAAAAGGTAGAAAACAAAATACTTTTTAACTAGAATTCTAAATTCTAGTTAAAAAGTATTTCATTTTTTGCCTTTTTTTTTTACTAGAATTTAGAATCTAAATTCTATTAAAAAGTATTTCATTTCTTGCCTTTTTTCAAAGAAAAAGGCACATCCGGAACTCTGTATCAATGGGAATATTTGTGAATATTTATTCCAAAAAGAATTTGTAATGTATGAAAAACTGGGGGTGGTACATTCTTTAGGATAGCACTGGACATTTCTGCCAGGGTAACTGGAATGTAAGTTGAGCGAATAAAGGAGGTTTGTAACTCACATGGCGGCATTGCATGATTATTCCTGAAGTTATCCTACATGGCAATGAGGACGTGCCTGCTAACAGAATTAAAATTACTAATAAAAACAAATGTGTATCCATTTTTAATTTTTAATCTTTTATTTTGTGTGTTGGGACAGGTGGCCATTATTTTACATTTTTTTTTTTTTACCCTTCTTGTCTATCTGTGATGAGAATCATTTGCTTGTAATCTTGGTAAAAACATGCCAAATTTCATTTACAAATGGTATCAACACTTCCACATAGGACTATTCTTTCAGATAAAAACCAAGCGAAATATGTATGGCAAAGTGGGAAAAGTTTTCTTGTGATGAGTTTCGACCTTTAGGACTTCATCAAATGAAACACATCACACAAAAATTTTTTCCACTTTGTCATACATCTTTTCCCTAAAAAAATTGTTCTTGATAATATAAAAAATTATATATTGTTATTTTATATATATTTCATGAATATGAATGTTTATAACATGGCTGGGAAAAAATACATGAATTCGCAAGTCAGTTATCAAACTAACGAACTGGCCATTTTTCATCATGCCTTGCTTCTGGATCAGAGATCAAATGAATAAGTAGCTATTTTCGATATATATACGATTAATCATTAATGGTAAATAAAATTTGAATTAACAAAACAATAATTACTAATAAAACAAAAAATATAAAAACAAAAAGTAAAAGTTTGTTAGATGTTTAATGTTGTTTTTTCTTTGTAAAGGCGTGATAAAAATGTCGGACTTGAGTTGATTGACTTTTCTTTTTAGATTTTAAAAATAATCAGTTTTTTCTTCCTGGCAATTTGATAAATTTTTTCCTGTCAGTCATTGTTTAATAAATGTCTGTTTATGAACCTTTTTTATTGGTTACCTTATTTCACTATTTTATTCACTCTAATTATCTTTTTTTTTTTTTTTTTTTTAAGCATTTCACCCCAACCAAGGGGTTACAGAAAATTTAGAGCAAGATCAGATAGGAGTGATAGAAGAAAGGATGAGGGTAGTGGATAGATCAAGGCAACTGGAGATGTCGATTGACATTACACTTGAATAGCTGGATATTATAGCTCACTGGGAAACAGGAATAGGGAAAGGAGTTCCACAGGCAAGAGGTGCGAGACGTGAAGCTATTAGAGTAGAAGAGACAGCTACATTTAGGAGTTTCAACAGTGAAGGGGTGAGAGTGGGATGCCAGCCTCGTAGGGCGCTGGAACTCATGATGTCTGGGAACCAGCGAATGCAGCTCCTCGGGGCAATTTAATTTCTGCTTCCTGTTCTAATTGGGAGGGTGTAGAGCTGTTGAATATTTGGCTTGAACCACAGAGGTCATTCCCCTACTTTTCCTTCAGTAGGGTGCTGGATTCATTACCTAGTGCCAAAGGCATCCCTCAAAAAGGGGAAGTGCCGAGGGGGGTCTTCAGGAGTTTTTGGATGGTTACCAAATCTCACTTTAAGCTTTGACCTTTATGCCACATTCTGTGTATGTGGATGTATAGATAAAAATAATTCAGCTTAAAAAGGTAAATATTCGGTTAAGCTATGATTATTTTGGGGGGGAAATTTGCAGATTAAGCTTTGGAAACAAATTGTAATGAAAATTTTTCATTCTGGTGTCAAATTTCAATATAACAATAAAAGTTTGTGGTAGAAAGTCATTTAGGAATTATTGACAATATAAGTTTGGCCTTATTCATATCTAGCCTGACTATCATTACTGGCCTTGTTTACATACGTTTGCCTTGAGTAGTACTGCACAGAAACTTACTTAGCCATTTACTGATATTCTTATCTTCATATCTTGATTACTGTGCAATTTTCAAAATTTAATTTAAAGTCCACACATTGCACAGTAATCAAGACAAGTATATTTTCCGAGCATGATAACGAGAGGCAAATGTATACAAAACTTGTAAAAAAGAGGCATGGTGGAGTAATGGATAGCAGCTCAGATTGAGGAATCGGAGTGCTGAGTTCAAATTTCAGTTTAATCCATTACATTCACTTATGTGCTAATCCTTTTCTTCTCCCCCAGTTATGGGTAAATAGCAGGACAGACCGGGTTTTATAGATGGCAACAGGTCTACCGCTAAAAGAAATGGAAACCTACTGCAGGAAAAATCTGCCTCGTCAGTCATATATTGAAAGATACATAGTCACCTAAATGTGTATCATGCATGGCACATAACTGACTGACTGCACTTTCTTGGTTTCATGTTTTCCACTGACATGAAGAATGAATGTGTCATATCAATTGATAGGTCTGTTGTGAGGAAAAATGGTTCACTGTTTTCTTATCATTACAATAATTCTAGGACATTTTTAAATCTACCATTTATCTGTGTATTGAATATTACTGCCATATTTGGTTTGGTGCACCTGTTATATATCTTGATATCCTCAAACATGATCCAAAGAAAGGTCTGTAATATCTATCTATATCTCTGAGATGAGGTATTATGATTACTTACATTATTTACATTATTCAAACTGTTATCCTCATCTTCATTGAAATATTCACAATGTTTTGGCTATCGTACACTCTGGCCTTTATGTCTATGTCTCTCTATATATCTGTCTATATCTCTAAGATGAGGTATTATGATTATTTGCATTATTTACATTATTCGGACTGTTATCCTCATCTTCATTGCCATATTCACAACGTTTCAGCTGTTGTACGCTCCGGCCTTTATGTCTATGTCTCTCGATGTATCTGTCTATATCTCTGAGATGAGATATTATGTTTACTTGGATTATTTACATTATTTGAACTGTTATCCTCATCTTCATTGCCATATTCTTATATGGTCCAGTGGATAAAGATGTTGGTTAGATCCAATGACTAGACCCAAAAAGAGTTGTGAGTTCAATACTAGGCCACAATAGTGGTGAAACAAAACTTGGAGAGTTGAGTTAAAGGGAAGTAACTGAGACACCTGGAAGAGGTGTGGCACTTGGAACTAGAACAATCTACCCCAGTGGATGAAATAGAGGGTTTGGTCTGAAATTCTAATCACCTGAAGAAAGCTGGAGTATACAACAGCTGAAACATTGTGAATATGGCAATGAAGACGAGAATACCAGTCCGAATAATGTAAATAATGTAAGTAATCATAATACCTCATCTCAGAGATACAGACAGATATATATAGAGAGAGACATAGACATAAAGGCCGGAGCATACAACGGTTGAAATGTTATGAATATGGCAATGAAGATGAGGATAACTGTCCGAATAATGTAATTAATGTAAGTAAGGGTTTGTAATATTATTAGTGCTGACCCAGCATCTTGACTTCATTCACTTTCCTACTGCCCTGATGTGGATTCCTGGCTTTAACTCATTTAACAAGTTCACAGCTATCATATATATGCATGTATATATAATTGTGACTTTAATCCAATAAGTTTTTATAATAATTCATATGCAATACCATATTCAGAAGAACTTAAATATCTAATTGAAATCTAATCAAACTACAATTAAACTACAATTAAAGTAATCTCTGTCTATATATACATCCACCAAGATTACTTGATAATGGACCATTGTATAATTATTTTTCTGTTTTCTTAAAATAAAGCAATAACTGTTAGGGTTTGGATGGTGTTAGTGGTAGAGTTTCTTGACAATTTATTTGATCCATTTATTTGACCATCTATCATATATTTAAGTTAAATAGAAAACAATTTGGACAACAATTGTGATTTCAATATTTTGAATATCTTACATGACCTTAAGTTTATTTACATTTATTTAACAAATAAAACTACAGTGACCTGAAAGAACTTATAACTTAATAATAATTATTTAGTGTACTGAGAATTATCAGATAATACAAAATTTCTTTCTTTCTTTCTTTAATTTAAGCAAATGTGGGAATATCAGGGTTAACCAAAAACAGTCACATAAATATACACAAAACACAATCCTTGAAAACAAATGTAGCAACATTTGAAAGTACTCAGAAGGGTAGGGAATAAAATAAAATATCAATAAATACAAAGTTTGGTGAATTTACCAATTACATAAAACAACTAATTCGGAAATCTGAAAAGTTAATAAAAAATTGGCTAGACAGAATTTATCAATATTATTTAACCAAACAAGGTTGAAAGAATTCTTGCTGCTGAAATATACCTTATATATATATATATATATATATATATATGTTAAGAAATGGACAAGGTCCGACAATTTATTTATTTTATTTATATAAATAACAACGTTAAACATAAAATGTCTTTAATAAATATATATATATATATATATATATATATATATATATATATATATATATATATTATGAAATGGACAAAGTCCGACAATTATTTTAAGACATTTTTTATGTTTATACATTCTTTTTAAAATAAAATAATTGTTGGACTTTTGTCCATTTCATTGTGGCTCAGACAGTAAAAACACGTCAGGCTATATGACGGTTCTGCATAGGATACAGGTTTGATTCCTGTCGGAGGATGTATATTTTCTATGAAAATTTCTCAGACATTCAGGCTGGTAAATTTCATTAATACTGTTTATTATAAACAGAGCATTTACTTAAATATTTGTATCTATAAAAAGAACGTATAAACATAAAAAATGTCTAAATATATATATATATATATGGAGGGATGAATTGGATAAAATTATATAAGACAATTTATAAAATTTTTAGTTTGACATGCTTTGTCAATTAAATGGTATCATCAGAAAAAATAGTTTTATTTCATAGGAATAAATTCTAAATTAGCAAGACAAAACATGATAGTGACAGAAAAATTGATTCTTATTTTAACTACTGTTATAGAAATTTGATTTTAACTAATTTCAATAACAGTTTTCATTTCCATTTTTTTTTACTCAAGTTTTGTGCATTGTAATTGTTTCAATATTAATTTAGAAAGATAATAAACTGAAATAGCCCAGTTTTATATTAATTGTAGGTAACTCGTACATCATAGCACTTCCAATGTATCTTCATTTGAGTAAATTATATTCAATTTTTTTATTAAAATACCATTTTCCACGTCAAAAGATTGATCAAAAAGGTTTTCGTGACACACAAGTGCAGTGAATGTATTATTTAATTTTAGTCCATGGCCATAAGGATTTAACTGCCTTAACTTTTTGTTGATCTGACTAATCAGTGGCTCTACAACTATACATTATTAGGTTACTGGGTTAGCAGTTTTCTGGTTGCTGCATCCAATAAAATCCAGAGATGGATATGCAATGTAATTGGCCATGATCTGGCATCTCGTCTGCAGCTGCTCTCTCACAGACGTGCCATCACCTCCCTCTGTCTTTTTTTACAAATACTTTCACGGTAACTGCTCCGATGAGCTGCTTTCGCTGTTTCCCAGACTTCATGAATTTAAGTGTTCAGCTAGGATGGCATCTCACTCTCACCCTTTCATTGTTGAAACTGTTAAATGTAGCCGTCTCTTCTACTCCAATAGCTTCATGTCTCGCACTTCTCACTTGTGGAATTCTCTTCCCTTTTCCTGTTTCCCTGATAGCTATAATCTCCAACTATTCAAATGTAATGTCAATCGACATCTCCAGATGCCTTGATCTGTCGCCTATCCTTTTCTTCTTCCTTTTCTCTATAACTCCTCTTTGCTATCGCTCCAACTCTCTGTAACCCCTTGCGTGCTAGCGGCTTCCCGCCTTGGTTGGGGTAAAATGCTTAAAAAAAAAATAAAATTGGTAGACTCTTTGGTAGCATTTAGAGAGACTGTTCTGATCAACAGTCCCATATAGGAATATTTGAAGTGCCAAATTGTTCATGGCCTGTTGTCCCTGTATGTATTTTCAGTGAGCACCTCTAAGTCTACATTATGCTTTAGTATGCTTTAGTCATAGCCATCTTCTGGCCAGTTTGTATTGTCATAGTTGGCCTTTTTTTTTCTTAAAACAAAATCTATCATGATAGATACAATTAAAAGAAATATGAGAAAACCAGTAAACAAAGAAATCACCTACTCCATTCAATCTTTATTTTTCCAATATTCATGGTATTCTTTCTAATTTCTGTAATGTAGAATCTTTTCTCTTGAAATAGTCTCCAGATGTTTTCATACTTTGCAAAATTAATTTAAATTCTTCTATCACTACCAATTAATTCTCTGTTCCAAGCTATCTTCAGATTTTGAATTTTTCTATTGCTCAGTCTCTTACTCAAATAGTGGATTTTCCTACATGTATCTGCAATAAATCTTATCAATAAGCTTCTCTACTTGATTTGTTTTTAACCTTGTTGCATACCTCTTGTCGAGCATTGCAACTCTGTCCTCTTGGCAATTCAGATCATAGTGTAGTATCTGTTGATATTTCTTTTGAGTCATTTAATAAATAAGAACTTCATATTCACAAGACTTCTTGTTGTTACCAACATACTGATTGTGGTTCATTTGGGAACTTTCTTCAAGGCTCCTCTTGGATTGATATTCTTATTAAGAATTGTGTCACTGAGGTCTTGGGTTAAAGCCAGCATCAAGGCTTTTGTACCTTCTTGGAAACATCAGGTGAAACCAAAATTATCTCTATGATTCATACCGGCCTGCTCAGCCATCATAGCCCACAGGAATTACTTTTTCCGGCTATATTAGCATGACAGTTCCAATTGCAACAGATACCTATTTGTATCTGCACATAATAATTGTAAACATGCCCTTAAAGGGTCTAAATCTTTGCTTGCTGATAAAATGTGGCACTATATAGCCTTTAACATGTTTGGTTTGTGATTACTGGCAACTGTAATAGTGTGTTAAATATGATTAAATCTTGTATCTCTCCCCTCTTCACTCAATTTGAGGTGTTAACATCTACTGATAAAATAGAATGTCTGACTTGTAAATTATCTTCAATTTCTCTTGACTAATCTGGAATATCTTTGCTTGACTTTCCACTTAGAACTGAGTCTCTATTGAATGATATGCATATAACTCTGCCCATGGTTTCTGCTCTCATCTCTAAATTGGATTTCTTTCAAAGCATATGAACCTGATGGTATCTCTGCAATAGGCTTTAAAAATCTGCTTTTGAACTGACTCCTGTCCTCTCTAAATTTTACAATAAATACCTGGTTGTTTCCTGCTTTTCTGCTTGTTGGAAATAGCCTTCTGTAGCTCCTGTCTTTAAGATCTCAGTTAAACTATCTGATCCTTCTATCAGCCTATTAGCCTTTTATGTCTTTCTGGCAAATTACTGGAGACCCTAATCAACTCTGTCTGTTAATACATCAGCAGTCAACCTAGGGAAGCAAAAGCCATATTGCTTATCCAAAAGAAGATCCTGCTATTACCTTACATACAGGGTCTTCTTTTGGATAAGCAATATGGTTTTTGCTTCTCTAGGTTGACTGCTGATGTATTAATGGTAGTTGCTGAAAGAGTCTACAAAGCTTTAGATAAGAATAGTAAAAGTTTGGGCTGTTGCTTTGGACACATCTCAAAGACATGATTTGGCATATTTGTCTTCATAAATTGAAAGGTTATGGTATTTCTGATTGGATTTTTGAACTGAATCACCTTATCTTATCAAATCGTCAAATGAAAGTTGTCCTGAGCAGCCACGCCACTCTTTTAGATGTTTTTCATTAATACAGGTGTCCCCCAAGCTTCTATCCTTAGACCTACATTGTTCTTAATTTTCAGCAGTTACCTTTCTGATGACTTCAACTTTCTACTCAATATCTGATTGACCTGTACTTAAGAATTCTGGTGTTAATTTAAATGAGATTATAAGTATCTGTCTATATTTCAAAGACACATGGCACAGTGGATAAAGGCATTAGTTAGATCCAGTGACAGGACCCAAACAGTGTGAGTTCAATACCTGGTTAAGGCAGTGGAGAACTTTCAGAGGGGAATTAACAGGAGATAACTGACATCCATTAGACATGGCATGTGGAACTAGAACAGTCTAACCCAGTGTGTGAAATAAAGTGTTCAGTTCGACATTCCAACCACCGGAACATACCACGACCGAAACGTTGTGATGAACATGGTGACAAAGATGAGGACAATAGTCTGAATAATGTAAATAGTGTAGATTATAAGTAGTTGATACTTTTCAGGGGGTTTAAAAAATATTTTTTTTTAATTTTATTTAATAAAATTAGGGTATTACTACACCTTCTTTGTGCAAGGGTATTTATGCAGAGTGAACACAATCTACCTCATCTGGAATTTGAACACTGGTTAGTGATTCTATCTTTCATACTATTAACTCAACTATGCATCTCCAATAAAAAAATCAAATCATATAAATATATAACGGAAAATGGAACAGAAGATTTATATTTTTATTTATGAATCATAGCTAATTAAAAACAAATTATAAAGGCTGACTGCATATAATAAAAATGAATGAAAAAGGGATGAAATTTTAAATCTTTTGTTTTTATTTTATGAATTCACATAATGCAAAATTTTGTCTGTGTTTTCCCCCACCTAACATCAGTAGAAAAAAAAACACACGGCATCTATGAATTTCCTGTCATTTATAGACACTACAGTTCAAAAGTTTGAAGCCATCCCCAGAATTAGCATCGGATGAACTTGACAGAAGAGTGAAAAAGAAAAAAGAAAAAAGAAAAAAGAACTATTACAGACATTAAAAAAAATGAAATCAATTATCAAACATATGAGAAAATTTTGTCATGAATGCCAAAAATTTGTGTTGCAGTAATCAATGCTAAAGGAGGATATTTTGACGAGAGCAAAATTTAATCATAAGATTATTTTTTTTGTCATAATAAAATTTCTAAAAAATAATCATGTCTCACATTTTTTCAACCATGTATAACAATTTTCTCTTATTTAAAGTACAAAACAACTACTTTTGGGGCCAATTTAAAAAATTACCAGAGGTGACCTTAAACTTTTGAACTGTAGTGTATATCATAAAGAAATTTTGTTTACAAAATAAATGGTGACATTTAATTTCATAACAATTTTTAAAAAGTCTATTTTAATAAATATTTCCTTTGTACTATTTATTTTTACTTCAATTTTAAAAAATTGCCAATGTTTCTGTTGATAAAAGTTTGTTTAAATTCTTTGTGCTTGTACAAAAGAATTTACAGCTGCCTTGTCAAAATATGAGTGTGTTTACATTTAAATAAAATGTAAAACAAATGAAATTGTGGCTTCTAAAATTAAAAAATGTTTGTTTTGATCAAAAAGTAAATAAGTTGTAAAAATATATGAATATATAGAAATTAGTTGAGGGTATGCCAAAATAACTTTTTACAGAATTATCTAAAGTAGTCAAAATTATCTGTTTAATTAAGTTGACTGTATGTACTGACAGATTTACGGTACCAAATTATTTAAGCAAGTGAACAAACAGTAAATTTGTTGAATCAATTATTATTATTATTAACACTAGATACCATAACAAACTTACCATAAAAATAAAAAAATAAAACAACATAAAAATGTTAAAAGGCATTTTTAAGTATTTAACTATTTTCTTTGAAGTTAAATTTTGGTTTTATTTAAAAGATAATAGCATAATGCAGTGTTTCTCAAACATTTTTATTTCAGGGTGTACTTGTAAAATAACTAAAACTCTAGGGTGCACTTTATATTTTAATAAAGAAAAATAAGTCCCGAAATTTGAAAATAATAAATGAAGTTTCCTAGAATAAGCATTTATTTTTAAGACATTAAATTGTATATTTAAGTGGTAAAATTTTCATTTAAATGAATTTATGAAGAATCTGCTATTTTTTTGTTTTTAGAGTGACAGGTAATGACTGATTTAAATCTGTCAAGGAATGCCAAATAGAAAGGATTATCCATGCTGTCTTAAAGATTAAGGAATTTAGCATCCAGTTTAACATATCAAATGATAAAGACTTGACTTAGGAATGGAAGTCATGTGCTTGGTGTCTCTAGCTTTTTAAAAATAAAGATTTTTTAAATATAAAAATAATTAATAAATTACTCTTCTGTTAACTTGGGATACACATGGCTACCTTCTAGGTCCCATTAGTACACCCAAGTGCACCTGTCTAACTTCCAGAGTAAATTAGTGCACCCTCTGGTTACATTTCAGGTCCCATTAGTACACCCATATGCATCTGGCTACCTTTCAGTGCCTACTAGTGCACCCAGGTGCACCTGGCTACATTTCAAGGCCCATTAGTGCCTCCAGGTTCACCTGGCTACCTTTCAGGTTGCATTAGTGCACCTAAGTGCATCTGGCTGTATAATACTATATAAAATATATTGTATAACGGGTATATTGACCGTGTATGAAAATATGTATGCTGTTGGTACATTGAATGATTTTAAACCCTAAGCCAGCACATAGTTAGCAAAACATTGCTGACCCCTGCAGTAGATTGTAATGGACAGGGTTACTGTTGGCTACCAGTTTGCAGCTGGGGTGTGGGAGTTATGACTTAGTACAGATGAGGATGAAGACTTTCAAAGTACCTAAATTTGACATTTTCAAAAGAAAGCCATTATGTTCAAAAGAAATGAACTGAACTGAACAAGTAAAGGAATTTTATATTTATATAGAATAATATAGCTGAAAAAAGAAAAGAAAGAAAATTATATTTAAATAGTTAAAAGGAAAGAAAACGTTTATGTATTTAGCTGTATTGTGTTTGTACCTGTGTGTGATGTCCACATAGTTTGTTTGAAATTATTTAGTTGGTTTATTATAAAGTTTTCTATTATTGCTACTACATCCCAGTGCAAAATGAGGAAGTGAAAGTGAAACTTTTTCATTTATAGACCTAAATGGAACACACCATCTATCAAACATTAATGGCAGACAAGGTGGGCTATCTCCCACATTATATTTAAAACTTTCCTATCTCCTGAAATAATAGGTTTATTTTTCCTTATACTTATTTATACTTACAGGATAATGATTAAGTACAATTTTTTATTTATTATTTCTTGTGTAACAATGTTCTCAGTAAGCTATATTTCAAATATATCTTTTTGTTTTTCTTTCTTGGAGAAATTACTTGAAATACCCATGTGTATATCTGTATAAACATTTGAGAATTTTTTTACTTAATTTTGACCATCTCCATCATATATACAAAAAAAATAGGAAACAATCATAAGTGCATTGTGTTTTTAAAAAATAAATAACACCTATAAGTGATTTTACACTTATCAAAAGTGTAAAAACACCTATAAGTGATTTTACACTTATCAAATGTGTAAAAACACCTATAAGTAATTTTACACTTATCAAATGTGTAAAAACACCTATAAGTGATTTTATACTTATCAGAAGTGTAAAATACATATAAGTGGTTTTATACTTATCAGAAGTGTAAAATACATATAAGTGATTTTACACTTATCAAAAGTGTAAAAACATCTATAAGTGTTTTACACTTATCAGAAGTGTAAAAACACCTATAAGTGATTTTACACTTATCAAAAGTGTAAAAACACTTATTGTTCCAGTTTTTAAAATTGTTGTGACACTATAGTGTTTCATTATTAAAACTAATGTTGCTGGATTTAATCAGTTCATTTTTATACTAATTTTCTTTTTACACTTTTAATATCTATATATTTTCTCTTCTTTTTCTTTTTTTTATTTTCTCTTTTTCTTTATTTCCACTCATTATTTTTCCTTTTCTTTTTCTCTTCACAGATTAGGAGCTAGCTATGGGACACTGTTCTGGTCGTTGTTTAGCTTAACTCAACTAAGAGATATCAAGATTGAAGATGGACCAAAGTTTACCGAATTGATGGGAGAATTACTGTTCATGGCTTACCATGCTATGGCTATAATTGTATTGATTAACATGCTGATTGCTATGATGTCGAATTCATACCAAGAAATTGAAGTAAGTGTCATTGATTATCTCTTTGGTTTTACATAATTCAGTTATTAAATACAACATTAAAATACAACTAGATAATTATGATGCTAGTTGGCTTATTATTGTTATAACGGTGCCACTTAAAATGAATGATCTCTGATAAAAAATAGAGGAAAATGTTTTGGAGATTATAATTCTTTACACCTTCCTGAAGACATGACATTCATTGGAATAAAAAATATTGAATTTTTTTTAATTATTTTAGAAGTTGTGGTTTCTGTTCATTATGAATACAGAGATAAAAAAAATGTTTTTTTCTTCATTATTATTCATCCATTACAAGGCCTAAGAGCCACTCAAAACAGAGGGTTACTAAGGGCATACAAAGAGGGAACAAAATGTGTAGATTATGAGGGTACATAAGACAGATAACAGTTCAATCTAAACTTGAAGTGATTAAGAATGTAGTGATTGGGGAAGCTCCCTCTCAAGTGGATGACATTGTTTGAGTGGAATTTCCTTCTTTCCAATGGAATATGAAGAGAATGAAGATAAGTTGACTCAGTTTACATTTCATGGTTGATAGCCCAAACATCTGACATGAAAATAATGATAGAGGCTAGCATTGTTTTGTTTATGAGAAAAGTGGCTGTAGAGGGTAAAACAGATTCATCACCTACCATGCCACCTAAACACTTTTAAACATTGTTAGTACTTTTTACAATAATACCTTTTACAGTAGCAGTAATAATAATAAGAACCTTTATAGTCAGATTTTTAGCAGACATCAGGACATAAAAGGTGACTTTGGGTAAAAGATAGTCTTCTAAAGAGAAAAAGAATCACTTGTATTTGAAGAAGTAGGTCAACAAAATAAATGCAATCAAAGCCATGATAAACAAATCCTGAAAAGAAAACAAATGCAGGATGTGTGGACAAGCTGATGAGACAGATAATCATATACTTGCTAAATGTCCAAAATCGATACAGAAGGAGTATGAGTGATGGCATGATTGGATTGCTAAGAGAGAAGTGCTGTGATTATCAGACAGAGGCAGTGGTAGAGAATAACAATCACAAAATATGGAATTTCACAATCCAAACGTGTCATTAAAGCACAAAGACCCAAACTTGTTGTCATAAATATCAGAATAGTAAGTGTCAAATTATTGACTTTTCTGTTCCATATTATACAAAAGTGGACTCCAATGAAACGGGAAAAAATTGAAAAATACCAGGATCTAGCTCAAGAGCTGAAGAAGCTATGAAACATGAATTCCTGTAGTAATGGTAGCCCTTGGGGCACCACCTAGAAATCTGAAAAAGTGCTGAGGCAGAATTGGAATTATAACAAAAACTTTAGACTTCTAGATAACTGCCATCATTTATTCTGCAAGGATTCTCCAAAAGTTTTTGAGTTCTGAGGAGTCCTGTTAGCACTATATTTCAAGAACAAAATTTCTATTATGTGAATATGCAACATCAACATCAACATCATCAAAATAATAATAACAGTGTTGTTCACATAAATAATATTGTGAAGTTGTGCTAGTTACAAATTACCATTTGAAGTAAAATTATAGTCTACAGTAGTTAGTGTTGAAGATAAAATTAACCTACAGGAAACCATAACTTTATATATAAGATGCAGGGCAATTTGGAGGGGGGGAAATGTCTGTTATATGCTGTCAAATATAGTAAATTGTAACTAGTATTTCTTTTGTCTTTTTTTTTATTTGGTATTTGTCACAAATCTTGAGTTAATTTTACATTTATTCTATAAGTATGGATTGGAAATACAGAACAAACCTATTTTGAGATTTTATCATTTTCAATAAGTGTTACTTAATATTCATCAGGAGTTGCATCCCCTTCCACAATGAGCTGTTTAGAGAATACCTTCTACTTAGAATAGCTGGTGCTGACTATTTACATATGAATAATACTGGGCAGGTATTAGTGAATAGTCAGCATGGGTCTGGGACTAGGAGAGCTATATAACACCAGGAGTTGCGTCCCCTTACACAATGGGCTGTTAAGAGAATACCTTCTACTTAGAGTAGCTGGTGCTGACTATTTACATATGAATAATACTGGGCAGGTATTAGTGAATAGTCAGCATGGGTCTGGGACTAGGAGAGCTATATAACACCAGGAGTTGCATCCCCTTACACAATGGGCTGTTAAGAGAATACCTTCTACTTAGAGTAGCTGGTGCTGACTATTTACATATGAACAATACTGGGCAGGTATTAGTGAATAGTCAGCATGGGTCTGGGACTAGGAGAGCTATATAACACCAGGAGTTGCGTCCCCTTACACAATGGGCTGTTAAGAGAATACCTTCTACTTAGAGTAGCTGGTGCTGACTATTTACATATGAACAATACTGGGCAGGTATTAGTGAATAGTCAGCATGGGTCTGGGACTAGGAGAGCTATATAACACCAGGAGTTGCATCCCCTTACACAATGGGCTGTTAAGAGAATACCTTCTACTTAGAGTAGCTGGTGCTGACTATTTACATATGAACAATACTGGGCAGGTATTAGTGAATAGTCAGCATGGGTCTGGGACTAGGAGAGCTATATAACACCAGTGTTTTTCTTACTTGAGAATGACACTCTCAACATGCAGACATGTGAAAACCAGACAATACAAACGCATGAGATTACTCTATAGCAAAAACCTTATATTCACTGGTAATTAAAATATTTTTAAATCTTTGAATTATAAATAACAACTCCATTCATTATAAATTCATTTTTTTATAAAATTTATTTTTTATTTTGCTGCTTTAAAACTTGTCTCTCATTTTGTTGATTCCAAAGATTTTTTTTTTTTTCTTTTTTTTTTGTTATTCTGATTCTAAGATGTTTTTTTTCATTATGCTGATTCCAAACTTAATTTCTTACTACAGAACCATGCAGACATGGAATGGAAATTTGCACGGTCTAAACTTTGGATGGGTTATTTTGATGAAGGATCCACTCTACCACCTCCATTCAACCTTATTATCAGTCCTAAGTCTGTCTATTATTTTTTGCGTATGCTTAAGCAGCTTTTCTGTAGATGTGTGACACACAATAAGCATCGAAAACCCCGGAGAAAGTCCATTGAAGGGACTATAAAGGTGAGTTTTTCCTTTTATTTACTTGTAAAGGGAGAGAATTCATGGAGAAGGGCAATAAAAATAGGCTACATTATTTACATTATTCGGACTATTGTCCTCATCTTTGTCGCCTTATTACTTGCCAGAGAAAAGCGATAATAACAACAAAAAAAATTGCAATATGAGCTCTGGTAAAAAACATGCAATGATAACAGCAAAAATTGCAATATGAGCACTGGTAAAAAATGGTTGCTGAAGACATTAGGTTTATAATACCCAGAAATTCATACACAGTTGTTCTCAAGGACACATGGCACAGGGGATAAAGACGTTACAGGACCCAAAAAGTGTGAGTTCAATACCCAGTTAAGGCAGTGGAGAACTTTCAGAGGGAAATTAACAGGAGATAACTGATAAACATGGCATGTGGAACTAGAACAGTCTACCCCAGTGAGCGAAATAAAGGGTTCAGTTCAACATTCCAGTCAGCTGAAATGTTGTAATAAATATGGCAACAAAGATGAGGACAATAGTTTGAATAATGTTAATAATGTACATAATACCTCACCTCAGAAATATAGACAAAAAATAGACTAGCATAACAGAAGTTTAAAAATGTTTACTTAAAACTTTAATCCTCGTATTGTACAGGTTGTAACTTTCATTGTTACAAATCATTTAAGTAAACATCAAATTGTAAAGACACCTTTGTATATATATATATATAATTTTAGTATTTGTTTTTATGTTCACATAAGATTTGACTGTTGTACTCTACGCTCTTCTTCAGGTGTCTACCATAATAACTAAACATTTTATTCAATCTACATGTTTTGGCTGTTCTTATCTGTTAATACTCTCCATTATATTTCCTTCGTGTCACTTGCCTATCTTATTGTGAAGATGCTCCCATTCATAGACTCTAGATGTTATTAAATCTGTTTACCAAGGATCCCAGAGGGCTTTATTGGCTGTTTAAGAAATATTAGATTTTGAACTCTTTCTGGGAGAGTGTAGGCTTGCTAGATTACCTGATGGAGATCTTGGTATTCTGTGTGTAAACTACATACAGCAGTTAGATTCAAATGTGTACTGACATGAAGGCTTAGCTGAGGAATTAATGTTAAAACCAGTAATGGCAAAGATATAAAAAATCTTTCAAGGAATGAGAAACAACACCGCTATAAGGGCTAGATACATAGATGACACCTTCATATTATGATCTTACCAGGAGGATATGTTAGCATTGTTAGAACATGGGAACTCAATAAAACTTTTCATATAGTTAATAACGGAACAGGAAGTAGACCAACGGACATTCTTGGATGTACTAATAATTCACAGAGAATAAGGCTTCTAGGCCTATGTATGCCATAAGCAAAAGTTTCCTGTACAATACCTGAGCTTCACTTCCCACTATCCATAGAGTGTTAAGAAAGGGATTGTCTTCTGTCTAAAACATTAAGCCAAGCTCATAAGTGGTGACCCATACATATACAAATTGAAAATAACCAGCATTTCAAGAGAACAGCTAATCTACAAGCATAATATCTACTTTCAGGAGCAGGAAAAGAAGAGCTAAAGTTGGCAAAAATCTACTATGGTCAACCTGTGATATATAAAGGGTACATCCAAAAAGTTTTGGATAATCTGCAGTTCATACATCAGATTAGTATTCAAAATCAGTTCAACTCTTTCGAGATATCTCTCCTGAATAAAGTCCCTAATAAGACAACCAAAAATTGCAGCTGTGGCAAGGAATACAAAGGTGAGAATGGTCACTCCTAAAAAGTAAGCATGGAGAAACATTCTAAGGTCATTTAAGAAAGAAAGAAAAAAGAAAGCACTCAAAAAATTCCATTCCCAAAATACAGACATTTGGTTTAAAGCTCAAAAATTATATTACTAGGTTGTCCAAGAGATATGGTATTGAGGATTAAACCTAATATCTAAAACGTGAGTTCAATCCCTAAGACAAATAAAGCAGAAAAGTCTTATGCATAATTGACACAAAGCAAATAGATTAGAGAGTATTATTTGATATGGGATGTCTTTTAAACATGGGAAGTGGATTGAGAGCTGTTCACCACTGGGGATTTAATAAAGTGTTTGGTTCAAATTTCTGAGAGGATTGTCTAGTATAATGGTAGACACTTGATGAGGTTTGGAGATTGCAATGACGGAAAATTTGTGAGTATAATAATCAAGATTATACTAATCTAGACAGAAAAGCATATAATAACCATAATTTCTCATCTCAATAATTATAACGAATTTTATATCATATATATATATAGATAGATAGATATAGATATATATACATTTGTTTTTATCATGACTTTTGATCTCTAGGCAGGTAGACATTAAATTCACTGTTTAAAAATCAGGGATGTCTACTCAAATATGTGTACCCACTAAATATGTAGAGTAACAAGAGATAATGTCACATTAAAATAATCTATTGTTCAAAACTACTATATATATATATATATATATATATATATATATATATATATATATATGTGTGTGTGTGTGTGTGTGTGTATATATATTATTTTTTGTAACATTTGTATTTATATAATTTTAATCTTAATTTATTATATATTATCTAAATTTACATACATTATACATTTATAATATTTCTTGCATATTCATTATTCTCATATATGTATATATATATATATATAGAATAGAATAGCTTTAATGATATATATATATTTTATAATTATATATAATGTATGTAAAAAATAATTAGTAATATTGTTCCAATTAAAGATTGCAAAATATATATATATTATATATTGATATATACATTGCATAAAAAGTTCTTTATATATATATGAAAATTTCTCTGATTTGACCAGTAGAGAAGACAATATTTATGAATAAAAATGACATTGGACGAAACGCGTCAGCAAATACCAGTTTTCCTATTGTCATTTTTATTCATAAATATATATATATATATATATATATATATATATATTAATAATATCAGTGGTCAATATATATATATATATATATATATATATATATATATAAATTTCCAAGAGAATAGAATCCAGGTAGAACTCAATGTCCAGGACAGACCAAGAATATAATATAAAAGGCCCAAACACTAATATTCCATGGTTATAATTTGTCAGTCTGATGAATTGGATTGTTATTACGATTCCAGCGTAATAAATTATAACCATGGAAAATTAGTGTTTGAGCCTTTTATATATATATATATATATATATATATATATATGCATGTTTCATTAAAAACGACAGACAAGGTACTACAGTTGAGCTTTTTATTTAATTTTTCTTGTGTTCTGACAAGAGCTTTCTTTTTCTGGACAAAGAGTGTAAGAACTGTTGAATGTCCACTTAGGTACAAAATAGCCGTAGTAAAAAAACTTTCTAAATAGAGCCCACCAGAACTCATCCTCTCGACTACTCTTTTCAAAAGAACTTAACAACGTTAAACAAACACTAATTAACAACGGTTTCCCTAACTACCTTATAGACCAACAAATTAGAATATTCCTCCCCAAAGCAAGTAATAATGATACATTCTAAACACACAACTAAAAATCACATACACATTTATTACAAAAACCAAATGCATATTAATTACAAGCAAGACACAGAACATTCGGACAGTTCTTACACACTCTTTGTCCAGAAAAGAAAGCTCTTGTCAGAACACAAGAAAAATTAAATAAAAAGCTCAACTGTAGTACCTTGTCTGTCGTTTTTAATGAAACATGCATAAAGGAAGGATTGCTGCCTAATTATACAAATATATATATATATATATTATAATTATAGGTAATGTATGTGTAAAAATTCATTTGTAATATTTTATCAATTAAAAAGTTGTATATAATATTTTGTGTATATTTTATATATGTACATAATTTTATGCAAATATTTATATATTTCATCAATTAAAATCAGTTAATTGAATGCAAAAAATGAGGAACTGATTTTCTTAAAAGAAAAAAGAAGAGATATCCCTTGTCTTTAAGATTTTGATGATTTGAAATTGATGATAGATTGGAGATTAGAAAAACATTCCCAATCTCATTCATTTTATTCTTGATTATTTTAGAATATTTTATAATGTTGATTTGTAAAATTTCACAAGAAACAACCCATCAGTTATAATTATTGCATTTATTGCACAGTCTTTTATACACACGAATTTTATTTGTATAAAACAGACTTTGAAAATTTGAAATGCATAAAATAGACTTCTGTGATTTTAATTGAAATCAAGAATGTTTCCATAAATGCAAAATTTGAAAGGTTTTTATCTTGATAAGTGTATCTTCAGTACATGTTTCAAAGTTAAATTTTTAATTGGTGCATAAGACTAAACGGAAAGGTAACAATACTTTGAGACCAATGGAAAGTAACAATACCAAACAAATGACATTACCATAAATAGTGAGAAAAATAGTATAAATAAATGAAAGCAAGAATGATAGCAGATATATATAATAGTACAAATAAGTAATACTATACATCTAATATATAAAGCTGAATGCCTGTGTGGGTATCTGTGTAAATCTATAAAATCTATATATATACAAATTTGTTTGTCTGTTCATGTCTGTGTATGTACATAAAATCACAGCATAAAATAAATGCAATTTTAATGTCATCTATCTGTATGCACATGCAATCAGAATGTGGCACAAGGTTATGTTTAAAGTGAAAATCCTACCAGTACATGGGATTTGTATAAAAAATTACTCATTACTCACCTCTCTTAGCACTCCCCTATTGGAATGCTTCTGACCCCCATCTCCTCTACTTGATGGTAATAACATCTAGAGCAGAATATATTAAATGTGAAAATAAATGGGATTTTTATTAATTATATCTACCAGCACGTCTAGTACATTTTTTGCAATTTAGTGCTTCTTACTTCATGGTGATAACTATTTTTTTTATATTCAACATTAAAAATAAAATTAAAAAAAAACAAAATCTTTTATTTATTTCCAGTCTGGTTATTTGTGATCTTTATAAATAAGCAATTGTTTTCTTGTGTGTTTTTTTTTATAATTAAATTGCTTATCCTAAAGCCATTTTCTACTTTGAACATGAAAACCACCTGCAAATTTAGATCTCAGTATTAGATTAAAGGAAGTAAGCATTGGTGATATTTTTAACCCTAGAAAACTAACGATGAGTATATAGTACCGAGCGCAAATTTTAATATTTTTAATTAGAATTTTCAGTATCTGATTTTCTTACCTAAATAATATGTTTTTCAGTTCCTGTTAACTAAAAGTACAAAGTTTGAAGTGCCTGCATGTAAAATATTTCAAATAAAGATTGATATTTAATAATTTCTTTTATATTTTCAAAATCGGGTATGATATATCCATGGTTAGTAGTGGTGTAACTTTAATTGATGGTTAGTGTTCTAGGTTAACTTTCCTTCCACAGACCACACACAAAACCCAAACTCTTTTTTGAGGTAGGTGATTTTCTCTTTCCTTAGAGTTTTCACATAATAGGTGATTCCTATAAGACACTTTCACTCAACAAGCTCAAAATCATTCTAATTTGGGTAAGAAAAAACAAAGTCCTTTATTCATCAAACGATTTTTCTGATTGGCCACAACATTCAGGGAGGAATAGTTTCTCTGATACTTAAAGTAGAGGTTTTTGATAACTAGCTATCCGAGAAAGAAATTAACCCTAGAACACTAAATGGGTATATAGTACCCAGCGCAAATTTTCCTATTTAAAATTACAATTTTTCAGTACCGGATTTTATTAACTAAATAATATTTTTCAGTTCCTATTAATGTTAACTCAAAAGTACAAAAAAATTGAGGTTTGCATGTAAAATATTTCAAATAAAGATTTATATTTAATATTTTTTTGATATTTTCAAAATTGATGTATGATCAAATTAATTATGATTAGTAGTGGTGTAACTTTAATTGATGGTTAGTATTCTAGGGTTAATGTATATTTTGAAAATTTAGTAAATACAAATTATAATATGAAATATAAAAAATAGTTTGACTGCAAAATATTTTTTTAAACCTACATGATTAGTTTTCTTCTCTTTGCAATGATTTTGATAGGACCATTTCGGTTTTAAGTTTTTTAAAAAATTTCTCAAAGTGAAGAAACAATTCCATAGTGATTTAGAAGAAAGAAGACAAACCTTGTCCTATAAATGCCAATCAAGGCTGAAAAATAGTGACTATCATTCTTTAGTAATAAACAGAGTCTGTCTATATTTCTGAGATGAGGTATTATGTTTAATTATTTACATTATTCGGACTATTGTCCTAAAATCATCTTTTTAATCATATCTATCACAAGGTTTCAGCTGTTGTATGCTATGAAATATATATTTTTTCTTAAATTTGTTGGTTGGAATGAAAAATCATATTTTTATTTCTCACTCATTTAGACTGTTCTAGTTTTAATCCTTGAAATATGCCATATTTTGATGGATGTCAGTTATCTCTGTTAATTTCCCTCTGAATGCCATCAAATTAGGGTTTTCCCCTGCCTTAACCAATTTGTATTTGAACTCACAGTATTTTTGGGTCCTGTCACTGGAATCTGAACCAACACCTTTATCCACTGTGCCATGTGTCCTTGAGGAAATGTGATAGATATTTTTGAAAAAATAATATGATTTGTTAAACAATAGTAGGAACATAATGTAAATAATGATTTAAAACAAATAGATAATTTAGAAATAAATACATATCTGTGTGTGATTGTAAAAGAGTTATGTATAAATGCTAGTAGAAAAATTATGAACTGTCACCTTTACTTATTATTGGTAAAAAGTACAACAACAACAAAATTGAACTTTCATTGCACAAGTGTTTGGATAACCTTTAATAAGATGTTGAGCATTGACAGAATGAAATTAACAGATATTTAAATTTTTGATATTTACAAAGATATAAGTTCTTATATAGATATAGACCTATTATCATATCCCATAAATATTCAATTAGGCTGATGTAACATAAAAAGAAATGGTGGAATATTTACTTCCAAAAGAAAAAGACTGTCCCTCAAATTAATTATAGGTAACTTAGGCACAATTGTTGGGGGTATATGGAGTTTATGAATAATTAGAAATGGTCATGAGTTAGTGTAGTGTAGCAATCACCATTCAGATAATGATAATGTTAAAATTAACTATTACCAAGCAGAAAACATTCAGCATTCACTGAATGTAGAACTTAGAAAGCAGTAATGTCAGTTTTCAAAATATAAATCTTTTATATGTGCTTATATATATCCTTTTTTTCAGTGTAAATTCAGCATCTTAATTATATTATTATTTTTCCTTTTACTTACATGTGCTACCCATTTTTTTTGTTGTTGTTGCTGTTAAAAGTCTTTAAGTGATATGGTTTTTGTTATTTCGTAAAGGTCTTTGTCATTATATTTAAAAACTTGTTCTAAGCTGTTTTTGATGAATGATTGTCTTTTTTTAAATTTTGTTTTTTGAGGATTTATTTCTTTTTAAAACAGTACCTGATTAGAACCATAAATCTAAAAGTACGTTTGTCTATAGCTGGCAGTTTAGACATTTCTGACCAAGTTTTGATAGAATAATATTATTATTGCAAATGAAGTGACAATCAAAATGAAAACAACTTCAGTGCTAAAATAAAATATAACATTTATAAATAAAAACAAAGTATGTTGTATGTGACACAAATAAACAATATTTCCATGTTGCTGCTATTGATTTAAATAAATTTCTAAAGACATTTAGGGGAATATATGTTAAACATATATATACCCTTGTATACTGAAAAAACAAACAAAAATCCTAATATACGATTATGCTGATTTTAATGTCTAAATGGATCAGTGAATTGGACGAATTTCGGTCTAATAAACCATCTTCAGGACAAATTCATAAATCATTGAAATTGAAAAGTTTTTTTATGTAAATGGACATTTTGAATTGTATATGGTCTATGTTAATTATGTTTTATGAATATGTCCTGAAGATGGTCTATTAGACCGAAACGTCCAACGTTCACATTAGACATTAAAACAGCATAATCGCATATTAGGATTTTTGTTTGTTTTTTCAGTATATTTTTCTTCATACTATCGGATCTATATCCATATATTTGCTTACATATACCCTTGTGCAAACTAATTGAAACAAAACAAATAATTCCATTATTATTTAATTTTCTTTCATATATTTCCAAAAAAATGACCCAGTTCACATGTTAGTACTTCGTATGTCCATTCCATGAAGTCATTCCTTGCAGATCAACCACAGATTCTCGATTAGATTTAAATCAGGAGAATTTCTGGATCAGTCTATTACCTTGATTTGCTCACTGGTAAGGCTTGCCAGTGTGTTTGTACAGTGTTACAATTTTTGTATGCTATACAATGGCCATAAGACAACTAATCAACAGTTGAGACAATAGTGTCTGGGTATGATAAAACTGATGCAATCACAGATGATGCAATATTTTTCAAGGCCAAACAAATTTCATCATACACCCCAAAAATAGATTCATATTACTGCACACTACTGCAAATGACCTAATCTGAAGAAAAAATAGAAATCAATTACACCCAGGCATTCCAAAAAAAATTTAACATTTAAAACTGACGCATTTATGGCAAAAGAAAGAATGATAAAGCATTTGTTTCAATTAATTTGCTTATAGTCATAAAACACAGATTAGACTATTTGATTTTGATATCACAGCTCCTCATGGCTATATATATATATATATATATATATATATATATATGGATTGGAGAGATGTTCCTTCGGATTTCATTGAGAGAGAGAGAGATTTTAAAAACTCAGAGAATGAGTCCCTGGGACCTACAGGTGGTGACTTGGTAATGTCCCTGGAAAATTCAGTGGGTACCCATCTAAAATTTCTTAATAAATTTTTGTGTTAAAATGCAGGGCTACATACTAATTTTTTTTTTTTATCTTTTTACCGTCATCCAGAATCACAATTTTAATCATGCAGAATTACTTAAATTAGCAGAATATCTTTTTTAAATTAAATTAATAAATTCAAAGCTAAAACAAATATTTACATTTAATCACAGTTCATTTAAGAAACTATGTTTTGGTGGGGATAATGACAACAAAGTTTTTAAATTAACAGAACAAAAGCTGTTGTTTTGGGGTTTTTTTTTTTCTTTAATTGAATCAATAAATTTAAAAAACAATAACAGTATTTAAAGCAATGGTTGGCAAAGTCCAATGAGGTGTGTCAAATAAAAAAAAAATGAAAACGAACCAAGAAAGTTTCTGGTAAGGTGACATTGATATCTATGCCATCCTACCCATATATCTTGCTTACTAATAAAAGAAAGAAATTGTAAGTGAAAGAAAGAAAGAAAGAAAGAAAGAAAGAAAGGCTGAGAAAGAAAGGCTGAGAAAGAAAGAAAGAAAGAAATTAAGGGCTAAGAAAAAAAAGCAATTCTTAAAAAGAAATAATATAAAGTTCTTAAAAGAAACATTGAAAGAAGGGCTGAGAAAGAAAGAAAGGAGGGCTGAGAAAGAAAGAAAGAAAGAAAAAAGAAGGACAGAAATAAAGAAAGAAAGAAGAAAAGAAAAAAGTTAAAAGTATTTGAAAGAATATGTGCAATGTGTTGCTTTTTGATTTTGATAACTCAAGTTGTGTCCAGCAATTACGCAGAGATATACAATTTATACTATGTCAGTTTTAAGATGTTTAAGCATGTGGGATGAAGGATGTGCACCTGTCAGCATCTCTGTATGTATATATGAAGGTGTACAATTCATTATATGAGTATGACCATAGCTGACAAGTTTGATCAGTGATTTTAATTCTTTAGAATGACAATGGCTGTTGAAACCAGGAAGTGACTTACAAATCTTATTGCACATGTGGCAAAGTTATTTTGTACTAGGCCTGCCCTGTTTTATAAAGTCTGTTCAGTTTGCTTGTCGGTTTGCATGACATGGGTGGGAACAGAGTGGTTTTTGCAGGTTTTATGATACACCTTGCATCTTAAATTATTTCCAGCATAGTACCTGATTTTAATTAGTCTTCAAATTTGACTCTTCTTGTGGCTAATGAGGCTTGTATTGGAAAGGTATACACAGCCACATTCTTCACATGTAAATTGCTAGATTAATGATTTTCCTTTTCTATTTGCACATTTGATATTTGTTTTATTATTGTTTGTTTTGGTATTCCAAAATGTTTAAAAATGTTTACTTAAAACTTTAATCCTCGTATTGTACAGGTTAAATAACTTTCATTGTTATAATTAAATGCTATTGCTTACTTTCAGCTAAAATCATTTAAGTAAACATCAAATTGTAAAGACACCTTCGGATTTATATATATATATATATATATATATATATATAATTTTTTACTTGTATTTGTTTTATGTTCATACATAAGATTTGACTCCTTCGGATTGTACTCTAAAACACTTCATAGATATTTTCTTTTTGATTTGTCTACCATTCATTGGAAGGCAATAACTAAACATTTTATTCAATCTACATGTCTTGGCTGTTCTTATCTGTTAATACTCTCCATTATATTTCCTTCGTGTCACTTGCCTATCTTATTGTGAAGATGCTCCCATTCATAGACTCTAGATGTTATTAAATCTGATTTTACCATTCCAATTTGGCTCCCAATTTAACAGTTCTTTATTGGCTGTTTAAGAAATATTAGATTTTGAACTCTTTCTGGGAGAGTATTAAAAACACTTCATAGATATTTAGATTTTTACCTGATGGAGATGTTGGTATTCTGTTCTTAATGTAAACTATATATACAGCAGTTAGATTCAAATGTGTTTTCATGAATTGTACACTTTCCTCCATTAAATATCGATAACAAGTATCAGTTATACTTGTTTGATTTAAGCTCTTTTGTAACAGCAAACTGCAAAATATATATATACAGTTCTTAAACAGTCTTTCAAGTGCTTTCTTGGTTTATGCTGGAGTTGAGTGCCATCAAGTATTTTCTTAGGTATTTTGCTGTTGTCAAAGCAAATGACATGGCCTGCCCAATGAAGCCTATGGCATTGAATGGCCTTGATTGTTGATTGCATTGTCCTTTTCAAGGAACACATTGACTGGCATATGAAATACTGAATGGATCACAAAGAATTCATCTTAAACATCATTAGGGGGATCTCTCCAGAGCATCTAAGTGTCTGTGGTACTCAATCTATGTCTAACAGCAGGTACATCAATGCACAGATATTGAAGATTGGCATTATTGTGTACTTCTTAAGTCCTCTCTGAGACCACACTCAATCTTTTAGACTAACAAAAGAATCAGCTGCCTTCTTCACGAGCAAGTATTTCATCATCAAGTGTTTGTTTATAGTACTCCCAAGATATGTGAATTTGTCTGTCACCTTCAATTTGTGTCCTTTGATGGTTTGGTGTAAGGTGAGTCCAGAGCAGGTTGGAACATGACCACCGTCTTGTCCAGAGGCTGATAGAGAGGCTGAAAATCTACATTGAGCATTGAACTCTGATTCTTTGAATTGCCTTTCTAGTTGTTTGGGTGCTTGTGTGCAGACCTTTTTGTAGCATGTGTTCTTATATCTTTGTTCTTATTTCAGAGAATATCTTTAATGATTTGGTCATTTTCATCAAACCAGTCACAACTGAAATTAGGCTGAAAATTAATGTCCCTATTGCCACATTGTAGATTAAATCATAAGATCCTTCCCAGCTAGTTAAATTAACCTAAGTTTTAGTTCAAGCTGACAAAGCTTGTTGAGTTTCTTGTGTAGCCTCTAAAAATGACATTGAAAATAATATAATAGTTATATACAGAAATACACACACACACACATGTAAGTGGACACTGAGATCAACTCAAGCCCGTTTCATGCTTGGAAACAATCTTCAGGCCATAATGATTTTGTTCAAGTATGAAACAGATTGTCACCCCTCGGTGTCCACTCCTCTTTACATATGCTCTATCCCAGGTATTGAGTACTTTTACCTATAAATAATTTATTCTATATACTGTGTCCCTTCAGGATGTTGGCAATCATGGCTCTTCACAATTTCCTGCCCTTTGTACGGCTTAATAGAATTTATCATTTGTTATATCACCTAAACCTTTTCCTCTATGTTGTCCTGTGAATATCAGATTTTCCAAGCCTTCTTCCCTCATTATGTGCCCTAGAAATTTCAATCTCTTTTTGTTGTTAAGTGTAAGTATCCTATTTGTTTCAAATTTCTCTAAAACTTGTCCATGGTATTCTTAGCATCCTTCTGAAAAGCAACATTTCAGTTGCTTCAAGTCTCTACTTTATTTGTGAGGAGGTTTTCTAGTATTTACTGCCATACAGGAAGACTGGTATTACATAACAGTTCAGTACTCTCTTTGTTTCTAACAAAATGTTACTTTTTCTTAATACTTTGCTTAACATTGGAAGGCAATGTTCCTTCGGATTTCATTGTGACACTTTCCATCTTCTATTAAAACACTTCATAGATATTTAAATTTTTATACTTGTTTGATTTTGATATCTCCAATTTGTAACTTAGCAATTCCAACAGTTCTTTTATATACATTCTTTATAAAACAGTTTTGCATAATCTATAAAACATTCCAATACACCCCTTTCTATTTTTTTTGTACATTTATTTACTGATATTAACTTTTTTTTTTGTATATTTGTATTCAAGCAATTATGCAAAGTATAGACTTTGGATTTTTGTAATATCCTTTTCAAATAGGTCAGTCTTAGTAATTCCAACAGTTCTTTATGACATTCTTTATAAAAACAGTTTTGCATAATCTATAAAACATAGGTATACACCCTTTTATATTTTGTATATTTACTGAACTTTCATTTTCTATCTGTATTCAAACAATTTATGATATTTAAATTTATAGACTTTTGGATTTTGATAATATCCTTTTCAAATAGGTCCAGTCTAGTTCAATTCCAACAGTTCTTTATGACATTCTTTATAAAACAGTTTTGCATAATCTATAAAACATAGGTATACACAATTTTTCTATTTTTGTATATTTACTGAATTCATTTTTCTATCTGTATGCAAGCAATTTGCTGCAAGTATAGACTTTTGGATTTTTGTAATATCCTTTTCAAATCGGTCAGTAATTTAGCAATTCCAACAGTTCTTTATGACATTCTTTTATAAAACAGTTTTGCATAATCTATAAAAAACATAGGTATACACCCTTTCTATTTTTGTATATTTACTGAATTCATTTTCTATCTGTATGCAAGCAATTTGCTGCAAGTATAGACTTTGGATTTTGTAATATCCTTTTCAAATAGGTCAGTCTAGCAATTCCAACAGTTGATTTTTTATGACATTCTTTATAAAACAGTTTTGCATAATCTATAAAACATAGGTATACACCCCTTTTCTATTTTGTATATTTACTGAATTCATTTTCTATCTGTATGCAAGCAATTTGCTGCAAGTATAGACTTTGGATTTTTGTAATATCCTTTTCAAATAGGTCAGTCTAGCAATTCCAACAGTTCTTTATGACATTTTATAAAACATTCTTTATAAAACAGTTTTTTATAATCTATAAAATTTTGCTTGCAAGTGTATACATTTTTTCTATTTTTTGTATATTTCCAACAGTTCTTTATGACATTCTTTTATAAAACAGTTTTTCTAATCTAAAACATGTTTATAGTATATTTACTGAATTCATTTTATAGTACAATTTGTTTTTTTTAATATATCCTTTTTCAAATAGGTCAGTCTAGCAATTCCAACAGTTCTTTATGACATTCTTTATAAAACAGTTTTGCATAATCTATAAAACATAGGTATACACCCCTTTCTATTTTTGTATATTTACTGAATTCATTTTCTATCTGTATGCAAGCAATTTGCTGCAAGTATAGACTTTGGATTTTTGTAATATCCTTTTCAAATAGGTCAGTCTAGCAATTCCAACAGTTCTTTATGACATTCTTTATAAAACAGTTTTGCATAATCTATAAAAACATAGGTATACCCCTTTCTATTTTTGTATATTTACTGAATTCATTTTATCTGTAAAAATTTGCTGCAAGTATAGACTTTGGATTTTTGTAATATCCTTTTCAAATTTGTCAGTCTAGCAATTCCAACAGTTCTTTATGACATTTTTTTAAAACAGTTTTGCATAATCTATAAATTTAGGTATACACCCCTTTCTATTTTTGTATATTTTGAATTCATTTTCTATCTGTATGCAAGCAATTCAACAGTTCTTTATGACATTCTTTGCAAGTATAGACTTTGGATTTTTTTTAATACTGAAGTTTTTCAAATTTGTCAGTCTAGCAAATTCCAACAGTTCTTTTTATGACATTCTTTATAAAACAGTTTTGCATAATCTATAAAAAAGGTATACACCCTTTTCTATTTTTGTATATTTACTGAATTCATTTTTAAATTTTTTTCTTTGATTTTTGTATATTTTAAAATCGGTCAGTCTGAATTCCAACAGTTTTTATGACATTCTTTATAAAAAGTTTTGCATATCTATAAAACATAGGTATACACCCCCCCTTTCTATTTTTATATTTACTGAATTCATTTTCTATAAGCAATTTGCTGCAAGTATAGACTTTGGATTTTTTTAATATCCTTTTCAAATAGGTCAGTCTAGCAATTCCAACAGTTCTTTATGACATTTTCTTAAAACAGTTTTGCATAATCTATAAAACATAGGTATACACCCCTTTCTATTTTTGTATATTTACTGAATTCATTTTCTATCTGTATGCAAGCAATTTGCTGCAAGTATAGACTTTTGGATTTTGTAATATCCTTTTCAAATAGGTCAGTCTAGCAATTCCAACAGTTCTTTTATGACATTCTTTATAAAACAGTTTTGCATAATCTATAAAACATAGGTATACTTAACCCTTTTTATTTTTTTTTTTGAATATTTATCATTTTTTCAATATCTGTATGCAGTTCTTTAGACAATTTAAATTTTTAGACTTTTTTTGATTTTAATATCCTTTCAAAATTTGTCAACTAGATTTTGTAAATTCCAACAGTTCAGTTTTATGACATTCTTTATAAAACAGTTTTATATAATCTATAAAACATAGGTATACAATTTTTCTATTTTTGTATATTAGTTCCTTGATTTTTTTGAATCCTTTTTCATTTTCTATCTGTATTCAAACAATTTGTTAAAATTATAGACTTATATTTTGTAATATCCTTTTCAAATAGGTTTAGCAATTCCAACAGTTTTATGACATTCTTTATAAAACAGTTTTGCATAATCTATAAAACATAGGTATTGTTTTCTATTTTTGTATATTTACTGAATTCATTTTCTATCTGTATGCAAGCAATTTGCTGCAAGTATAGACTTTGGATTTTGTAATATCCTTTTTCAAATAGGTCAGTCTAGCAATTCCAACAGTTCTTTATGACATTCTTTATATAAAACAGTTTTGCATAATCTATAAAACATAGGTATACATACTTTCTATTTTTTGTATATTTACTGAATTCATTTTCTATCTGTATGCAAGCAATTTGCTGCAAGTATAGACTTTGGATTTTTGTAATATCCTTTTCAAATAGGTCAGTCTAGCAATTCCAACAGTTCTTTATGACATTCTTTATAAAACAGTTTTGCATAATCTATAAAACATAGGTATACACCCCTTTCTATTTTTGTATATTTACTGAATTCATTTTCTATCTGTATGCAAGCAATTTGCTGCAAGTATAGACTTTGGATTTTTGTAATATCCTTTTCAAATAGGTCAGTCTAGCAATTCCAACAGTTTTTATGACATTCTTTAATAATCTATAAAACATAGGTATACACCTTTTTCTATTTTTGTATATTTACTGAATTCATTTTCTATCTGTATGCAAGCAATTTTTCAAGTATAGACTTTGGACAGTAATATCCTTTTCAAATAGGTCAGTCTAGCAATTCAACACTTTTGACATTCTTTATAAAACAGTTTTGCATAATCTAAAACATAGGTAATATACATTTTTTAAACAGTTTTGCATATAAAAAGTTTTCATAATCTATAAAACATAGGTATACACCCCTTTCTATTTTTGTATATTTACTGAATTCATTTTCTATCTGTATGCAAGCAATTTTTGCAAGTATAGACTTTGGATTTTTGTAATATCCTTTTCAAATCGGTCAGTCTAGCAATTCCAACAGTTCTTTGACATTTTATAAAACAGTTTTGCATAATCTATAAAACATAGGTATACACCCCTTTCTATTTTTGTATATTTACTGAATTCATTTTCTATCTGTATGCAAGCAATTTGCTGCAAGTATAGACTTTGGATTTTTGTAATATCCTTTTCAAATAGGTCAGTCTAGCAATTCCAACAGTTCTTTATGACATTCTTTATAAAACAGTTTTGCATAATCTATAAAACATAGGTATACACCCCTTTCTATTTTTGTATATTTACTGAATTCATTTTCTATCTGTATGCAAGCAATTTGCTGCAAGTATAGACTTTGGATTTTTTGTAATATCCTTTTCAAATAGGTCAGTCTAGCAATTCCAACAGTTCTTTATGACATTCTTTATAAAACAGTTTTGCATAATCTATAAAACATAGGTATACACCTTTCTATTTTTGTATATTTACTGAATTCATTTTTCTATCTGTATGCAAGCAATTTGCTGCAAGTATAGACTTTGGATTTTGTAATATCCTTTTCAAATTCAATTCCAACAGTTCTTTATGACATTCTTTATAAAACAGTTTTGCATAATCTATAAAACATAGGTATACAATTTTCTATTTTTGTATATTTACTGAATTCATTTTCTATCTGTTGCAAGCAATTTGTTGCAAGTATAGACTTTGGATTTTTGTTATCCTTTTTAGGTCAGTCTAGGAATTCCAAACAGTTCTTTATGAATTCTTTATCAGTTTTTTCTATAAAAATAGGTATCACACCTTTCTATTTTTCAATTTCCAACAGAGATATTTTATGACATTCTTTCTCAGTCCAATTTTTATAAAACAGTTTTTAAAAATAAGTTCTATTTTTATAAAACATAAAACAATTTTGCAAGTATTTTCTATTTTTTTTGTATATTTACTGAATTCATTTTCTATCTGTATGCAAGCAATTTGCTGAATTGCAAGTATAGACTTTGGATTTTTGTAATATCCTTTTCAAATAGGTCAGTCTAGCAATTCCAACAGTTCTTTATGACATTCTTTATAAAACAGTTTTGCATAATCTATAAAACATAGGTATACACCCCTTGGCATTTATATTGATCTTTCTGATATCATTCTTAGCATAAATATTGCATTGCTTGTTCCAGTAACTTTAACAAACTGCTACTATTTTTGTCCTCTTCTCAGTCTAATTCAGCTGCATGCTTTATTCATCAGAATTCAAATGATAAGTTTTGTTATATGGCTTATTAGGCTGATTGTCCGATGGGTTTCATTTTTGTTTTTGCATTTGGCTTCTTAAGCAGTGCTAAAAAAATAGATCTATCTAGGTGTTCTGGTATATCACCACTGTTGTAGATTTCATTTATTATATCTAATCTTTTCAATGCCAAATCATCTAAAGCTGCCAGCATCTCTATTACAATTCCATGTATTCTTGTTGCTTTGTTTCTGTTCAATTTGACCAGTGATGATTCCACTTTAGATTTTAATATTTTTGGTCCTTTGATATTTATGTGTATTGCTGTTTGATCTCTTTCATAATGGAAATATTTTTCTTTCTCTAATATCATTGTTCCATCCTTGGATGTTCTACATCCTATTGAGGAGCATGTCTTTTGTTACTTTTCTTATTTTTTTAATGCATATTTGCTTTGTCTGTGATAGTCATTCTTTTTATTTTGGCACATTTTTTGTTGAACCATTCCTCTTTAGCCTGCTTGCATTTGTTTCTAATTTCTTTGTGCTGAGTCCAATATTCTTTGCACTACCTTGCCATTGCTTTTTGTCTCTGAAGAATTTTTCTCTCTCTAATATCAACATTCTGTCCTTGGATTTTATGCTGCCTGTTGATGAGCATGTCTTTAGTTTTCTTTTTTTTTTAAGTATATCTACTTTATCTGTGATGCTCATTCTTTCTATTTTTGCACATTTTTTGTTGAGCCATTCCTCTTTAGCCTGCCTGCATTTGTTTCTTATTTCTTTGTGCTATATTCTGGCATTAAATAAAATTAAATTAAATACTAGTTAAAATTAATAATAGTAGGCAAAATCTTCTCTAATTTAAGATGAAGTTAGATACATCAAAAGTAAGGATAAATTATTCTTTAACTTAATTATTTACTTAATTGCTCACTTAAAAATCTATAGTTTAACTGCATATATCTTAACAAGAAAGTGCATTCCCCTTCACAGCAAAGTTCAATTTTATGAAATACAAAAGACACTGAAAGAAAGCTGACAAGTACAGTGACATGATAAAATTTATGATAATTTTTTTTTTCTTATATGATGGAAAAATATCCAGTATAGTAAAATTAGTTGGAGTTTAACCAATTTATTAAGTTCACTTGAACTATTATTTATTGTGTACAAAAAATTGCGAAAATAAATTTTTTTGACAAGATTATGTCCAGTTTCTACACTTCAAAAAAGAGCACTGGGGACATTTGCACTTATAAAAAGTGTGTTGAGGTGAATAAATATACATATATCTTACTTATTATAAAACGCAGATTGTGTGTGTGTGTGTGTGTGTTTGTGTGTGTGTGTGTATGTGTGTGTCTGTACGTTTATATATTGGATTGGATTTCCTACATTTTTCAACCGATTTCAACAAAACTTCACAGGACTACGTAAAATTACCTTGCAGTGGTTCTGACAGTGCCAAAAATTGGAAAAACAATTGTTTTTGCACAAAATCAATTTGAAAACATGATAAAACACGATTCTGTCACCAGAGTGAAAGGGGGACAACTCATATCGAGTTATACTTATTATAAAACCCAGGTTGTTTGTGTGTGTTCATTTATATATGGGATTGGATTTCCTACATTTTTCGACCGATTTCAACAAAACTTCACTTTTTTTTTGGCAGGTAGTATTTCTTATTGTCTTGCACACTTTTTTCTTTATTTTTACATTCAGAATGCTTTAAAAATTCCATTTCCAAGACAATTGTTTATAATAAAATTCTATTCAATCGATAGACCCATAACGATTGAAAACAATGTTTTTGTTTGAGTTTGACCAATTCATAAAAAAAAAACAAAAAAAAACTAATTAAGACATGTGTGTCCGTCAACCTTAAACAATAATCTTTGTCAATTTTATTTTTTAGTCTTCATGATGTTCAATACTTGATCTATCTCTTATTGTTACATCCCCGGGCAACGCCGGGCTCTACTGCTAGTATTTATTAAAACAAAATTAGAAACAAGTAAGTCATAGTTCATGATACTAATAAAAAATGAATTCAGTTAATTATATATAATATAAATTAATTATATATTATATATCATTAAAATTGTTGATGAAGTTATAGAAATCCTTCATTAATAAAATTTGTATACATTAAAAGTACAGAATAGTTATTTCTTACTTTCTAATAGAGTGGGATCTTAAACATAAAATTCTGTTCAAATAAATTTAAGAAATGATTTCATACAAATTACTAAGAAAATACTGGGTGAACTCAGTAAAGAAAAAAGACTAAGCAATTAATTAACTCCACAAAATTGTGTATGTGTATATCAATCCCAATTTGTGGGAGGAGGAGTTATACATTGTCTATATGTGAAATATAGTTATCAACTTAGTTGTTATCATAATGTGTCTTCTGTCAATCATTAGGATCTTGACAATCCTGGTATTCTTCAGGGGATTTCAAAATTAAATAATTTTTTTAATCTATCAGAGTAGATTGTCCTCATTCTTGTGACTCTGTCTTGAAGGTCTCTCATCTAGTTCTTATTTTATGCTCATGGTAGTGAATGGCTCCAGATGTGTAGAAAAACCTTGGTTTCAATGTTGGGATTGCTTTGACATTGGTTGGTAACTCTGGCTTTGTTTAATTGTTGTTAACATACACAACACATTTCTCATATGTTGTCCAACAAAGCAAAATATATTTTTAATTCCTGGGTAGCAGATTGTTACATCTGATTCTCTGGTGAAAAATTCATAGAGAAACCAAATGATCTCAATTATATTTATTTACAGTCTGTTTGAAATATATCTGTATGATTCAACATGATGCATTCTGTTTTTTTCTGTTAAAAACAATAAATAAATAAATCCCTACTGTTTTGATGAGGATTTACTTCTTTGGATGACTTTAAAAGATTGTGAACAAATGATTTTTTAGAATGAGGAACAGGATAATGCTCAATGTCTGAGTTTTAAATTTTCTGTCTATATTTTTAAGATAAGGAATTGTAATTATTTACACTATTTACATTGTTTGGACTGTTGTCCTCATCTTTATTGCCATATTCACCTTCAACATCTGTCTCTATTTCTCAGATGAGGTATTGTAACTATTTACACTATTTACATTGTTTGGACTGTTGTCCACATCTTTATTGCCATTTTCACGTTTCTATTGTTGCAAGCTCTTGCCTTCTTTAGGATTTGTCTATATTTCTGAGAGGAGGTATTCTAATTATTTACACCATTTACATTGTTTGGGCTGTTGTATGTTTCGGCCTTCTTCTGGTTATTGGAATTTGAACTGAACCGTTTCATTCATCCACCAGGGTAGATTGTTCTAGTTCCAAAAACAAGATATCCCTAGGTATATGTAGTGGAATTAGAACAATCTACCCGTGTAGATTAAATAAAGGCTTCAATTCAAAATTCCCTGAATTGACAGATACCTGAAGATGGTCAGAGTGCACAATGACCAAAATATTGTTACAATGACAACAAAGATGAAGAAAATAGTTTGCATGTAAATAGTAAGTTTTCATCCCAGAAATTCTGATGAAATTCCTTGTCTGTAGTGTATTGATGTTTTTACGAAAGTGATACAGGATATATTTATAAAGATAGCTTGCTAAAATCTTTGTCTCTATCTTGTCTTATGAAGATAAATGTTGCTAATAACTTTAAATAATGTACTGTCTAAAAGGAAAAATAATGAACTAAATCTAGGTTTTATTGTTTGTTAGTTAATCTTGATTTTGTAATAGTTGATTGATTCCAAACTTCTATATTTAAATGCAATATTATTTCCTATACAATTTAAATTCTTTTAAAAATATATTGTCAGATATTTTTTTATCATTTGAGATCTAAAAGCATGAGATTCAGAATATCTGTTTGTGTTGATGTTTAAATAATTAAGAAAAAAATTAAAAAGAAGAGCAATTATTGTTAATTATACAGTATTATGCATGATTGACAAATAACCTTTGAAAATATTAGATTTACCAAAAAGAAACTTTTTGTTTTTGCTGTTATATAATTTTAATTATTAAATATTTAAATAAATTATTATATCCTAGGTTGTTAGGATGAACAAAAATGAATGAAAATAAAAGACAAGTGTATTTTAACACATAATAAAATAAAATTTATTCATTTACTGCATGAGAACAGCAAGGATTAGTTTCAGTTTAAACCATGAATTCCACATGTGTGTTTGCTTATAATCATATTGGATTCAGAAGTATGTGCTCCAACTAGTGGACAAGGGAAGTAACTCATTTGAATTTTGAGTAATTGTCCATTATATGAGGAATAAGTTTGCATACCATTAACATAAATATTTTTTTTCTTCGTTCAATAAGTTGGAAAGAAATTTAAGTTTCTTGTTATAAATGGCATTCGATAGTTTTTATTATCAATTGTATTAAATAATACAATATATAAATTTTCATATATCAAAACAATATTAAACATATCAGATGCAAAAAATTAAAAAAAAATTAAAAACTTTTTAAAAACAGAAGTTTTTTTAATATAGTATTCTCACATCATCATTGCTTCCTCTCAGTCTATAACTATAACCAACATTTATATTTATATCTTCCCTCTACACATATATATTTCCATCTATAAAAACATTACTTTAGTTTGATGAAGTCCTTTTAGAGGACAAAATACATTACTCAGTGCATAATTATAAGCAACGTTCATGTTTATATCTTCCCTCTACACATATATAATTCCATAAAGAAAAAAATAACAGTTTTGGGATTTATTGTTGTAGTCTGATGCTTTTTTTTTATTTATTTTCCATTATATTTTTGGTGCATTTGTGATTTTTTTAAGTTCTCATATATGTTTAGAAAGGGTTGTTGTGTTTACTTATTTACTATTGGTAAATGATGTTTTGAGTGCATAGTTTCTGTTTCCAGGGTTCTTCAGTTATTCCTATACATATTTTTTCTTTATTATCTGCTGTTTTTACAGTGGTTTGGTATATTATATTGCTTTACAGACAATTGCTGTTTAAGGGACATTCATGCTTTATTCTGCAGTTACAGGTGGGTTTGGTTTGTGTGGATGATTTGTTGGCTTTTTTTCTGTTATATTTTTTTATTATTTGTGTCATGTTCTCAGTGCTATTATAGCTGATTTTTACTGTGTTTCTGATGAATATCTTGTGGAGAGTGATTGATGAGGTAAAGTGTTTCTGTATGAGATTAATGAATGCTTTTCCTACATTTGTTTTCATGTTTTTGTTGTATGATTAGTTTCTTTATTTTTGCACTGTGTGATGTGTATATGAGTACTGTTGAAATTCCACTATTTTTTAGGGCTATTTCATAATCTGTTTCAGCTTCATTGATGATGATTTAATTAGAAGAATTACTAGATAACCTCTAGTTAATTGATTGTGATATCAACTAGATTATTGTTAGTGCAGGGTTGGAAGATATGTGCATATAAAATTGTTTGTTGTTGAGCTTTCTATATAGCTGTGTATCTTTTTTTAGGTTGAGTATGATGTCTAGGGAATCTACTTCTTTTAGATTTGTTTTTATCTGCCAAATCCTATATTTGTGATTGTTTTACTGGCTTTATCTGTCTCTATCTGTTATAATTTCTTAAAATTATGGAACTGTTATCATGTAGAAGGCCTATATAATATTTGTTGATTATTTTGCTTACTCTATGAACTCTATGAACTAAGGAAAATAATAACAAAGAAAAATATATATAGGAGGGTCTGAAGGACAATAGAAACAGAGAAACTATACATGCCAAACATCCTTTAGCAATAGTAAATATGTAAACACTACTACCCTTTCTAAACATATATGAAAACTTAAAAACAGAAAATAAAGAAATTGATTTAAATATAAGGATCATATTTCCCATTTTATTGTTTAAAATAGATACAAAAGTATGTCATTTAAGAAAAAAAGGGGGGATTTAAGACATGTTTCGTCTGACACTTCTTCAGAAAAATAATTGTCGGCAGTATAAAACAAAGAAGTTGATAAGAAAAATTATTATCAATGACTGATGTTAAAAACAATAGATTACCAAGATGTAATAAAAGGGGGAAAATTAAAAGGAGAGGGGAAAAAAAATCCTAAATATTTTCTAGGTTAAACAATAATCTCCCCAAATAGGACCAACCTGAATTTCATCTCCCTCTGTCTACACATAGATTCCTTTGTATAGAGGTAAAAAAAAAAAAGTATTTTGAGTTTACTGTGTTAATGCATAACACATCCATAGATATGCAATCCCTGAAGATGGTTTCAGGTTGAAAGTACTTGGGAAAATAAAAGAAATAGCCAAAACTATGGTGTCTTTCTTAATCAGTTTTGTAACAGCACTAAGAAAATGATCTGTAAATTTGAGAGGAATAAATAAAAATAAATAGACACTCAATATGCAATATTTTATATATATTCAAGCATGTTTGGTTAAATAATTTATACATATTGTGTCTATATATTTTAGTTTTAATCCTTTCAAAATCACATAAGTTACTTGCCTTATATAACAGTAAAAAGTATTTTGAGTTTACTGTATTAATGCATAACACATCCATAGATATAAAAGACCTGAAGATGGTCTCAGGTGAGATTGAAAGTACTTGGGAAAATAAAATCATTTGAAAGAAAATTTTAGAATTTTTCTTGATCAATTTTCTACAGCCACCAAGAAATTAATTTGTGGACTTGAAAGGATTAAAACTAAAATAAATAGACAATATGCATCTAAATTATTTGACCAGACATGCTTGAATGAAAATATGCTTCCTAAATATACATATTTTAATATATATATATTATAAATTTATTAATTTAAAAATATGGTTCCATTGCTACACAGGAATTACCATTTAAATTTACTGTATTTATAAGCACAAACAATCTTGATATTATTAGTTGTCAAGGTTACAGGAAATTTAAATCATTATTAATAAGGAGTGGGAGGCTATTCATTTCAAGTAAAATAAAAAGAAATAAAAATAAAGGAAAATTATGTAACTGTAGAAATCTTCAAAACTGCCCTCTTAATAATAAATTTAGCACTAAATCAGTTTTGTACCAATGCAATATCTCATCTACTGAGGATCCAGGCAAAGTTAAAGTCTACATTGAATGCACAAAACATGAATTTAAGACATATTTTAACAAATATCAAAGTTCTTTTAAAGTTAGTAAATATCAGAATCAAACATCCCTATCTAAATATTTCTGGCACTTAAAGGAAATCAATAAAACACCTACTGTAAAATGAAAATTATAACAAAAGCTACAGTTTGTAGGTCATTAAATGACTCATATACTTTATGGATACATGAGAAATTATATATTGTTAAATTTATGA
>CAHIKZ030002587.1:305000-314541 GCA_903632075.3 Acanthosepion pharaonis
AATATAGACACTATGAGCCAAAATATTATCATAACTTGTGGTTGACTATAGAAATAAACACTGTATAAATGATTATAAGTGATTAATACTAAGAGATATGATTGTTTGGAAAAAATTTTGAGGTCACATGTTACCTGGCCTCTTCAGTAACCCAGGTAAATGACTTTTCTGTTTTTTCTTTAATTGATATTCACTCTCTTGTCCATCTTCAAGAAGCTTTTTTCCTTTTCTTACAACAATTTTTTCAGCTACACTTTATTGAATTTCAGAGTATTGCAAAAGATTTTATTTTTGTTCATATGTTTTGAGATGTTTGGATAAAATATTCTCAAAATCTAGGAGATGACTTTAAATCAAATATTGATTAGCTACAAGGATGTTTTTCACAGTTGTATTCATCTTTTCTAGATACAGATAATGCTATGAGGATGATGGCAATAAACATGGAAATATTAACCAAATCAAAAAGACTTTATTCTTAATCAAATATTGATGAGCTAAAAGGATGTTTTTCACAGTTGCTTTCATCCTTTCTAGATGTAGATAATGTTATGAGGATGATGGCAATAAACATGGAAATATTAACCAAATCAAAAGACCTTTCTTCTTAATCAAATATTGATGAGCTAAAAGGATGTTTTTCACAGTTGCTTTCATCCTTTCTAGATGTAGATAATGTTATGAGGATGATGGCAATAAACATGGAAATATTAACCAAATCAAGGAGACTTGATTTTTAATCAAATATTGATTAGCTACAAGGATGTTTTTCATAGTTGCTTTCATCCTTTCTAGATGTAGAAAATGTTATAAGGATGATGGCAATAAACATGGAAATATTAACCAAATCAAGGAGAGTTGATTGTTAATCAAATATTGATTAGCAACAAGGATGTTTTTCATAGATGCTTTCATCTTTTCTAGATGTAGATAATGTTTTGAGGAAACATAGAAATATCAAAATCAAGGAGACTTGTTCCTAGTTTAATAAACTTATTTTAATTTTTATATTTTGTTTAACCATAATTATTTTCTAATTTTATTTGTATTTCCTAACATATAACTTGTTTTTTCTGCCTCCCTCCCTCTACTTTTGTTCATTACTGATAAAAATTCATTACCTGGTGGCATTTAGTTGGAAAAAAAATTTTGTTGCTGAAAATTTGCCGTATAAAACAATGTTATTGTATTTGATCTGATGTTGTGAAATGGCGCATTTTAATCATTTTAATTTTATCCTAAGCAAAGTGACAATGCCATGAGAATGCAGAGGGGTTACTGGGAGTGAAAGAGAATGAGAAGAGTTTAGTGAGGAGAAAGGACAATAAAAGAACAGGTTTCAGGAAGACAGAAGATGGCGATAATGCTACTAAGCCACAAGGGGTTACTTGGAGTGAAAGAGAATGAAAAGACTTTAGTGAGGAGAATGGACAATAAAAGAACCGGTTTCAGGAAGACAGTAGATAGTGATAATGCCACTAAGCCACAAGGGGTTACTGGGAGGAAAAAGAAAATGAAGAGTTTTTGAGGAGAAAGGACAATAAAAGAACAGGTTTCAGGAAGACAGAAGAATGGCGATAATGCTACTAAGACACAAGGGGTTACTGGGAGTGAAAGAGAATGAAAAGCCTTTAGTGAGGAGAAAGAACAATAAAAGAACTGGTTTCAGGAAGACAGAAGATAGTGATAATGCCACTAAGCCACAAGGGGTTACTGGGAGTGAAAGAGAATGAGAAGAGTTTAGTGAGGAGAAAGGACAATAAAAGAACCGGTTTCAGGAAAACAGAAGATAGTGAAAATACCACTAAAAGAAGAAAAGGGTTACTTGGGAAGAAAAGAATAAAAAAAGTTTAGTGGAAAAGCAAAGGGACATTAAAAGGAAAAATAGGTTTCAGGAAGACAGAAGATATTTGATAATGCCACTGTTGAAAACAAGGGGTTACTGGGAAGAAAGTGAAAGAGAATGAGAAGAGTTTAGTGAGGAGAAAGGACAATAAAAAGAACAGGTTTCAGGAAGAAGAAGAAGATGGGTGAAAATGCTAGTTTAAGAAACACTTTGTTTTTTTACTTGAATGCCACTAATTGAGGAAAGAAAATGAAAAACTTTAGTGAGGAGAAAGGACAATAAAAAGAACAGGTTTCAGGAAGACAGAAGATAGTGATAATGCCACTAAGACACAAGGGGTTACTGGAAGGAAAAGAAGAATGAAAAAAGTAAAAGTGAGGAGAAAGGACAATAAAAAGAACAAGGTTTCAGGAAGACAGAAGATGGTGATAATGCTACTAAGCCACAAAGGGTTACTGGGAGGAAAAAAGAAAAAGTTTTAGTGAGGAGAAAAGGACAATAAAAGAACAGGTTTCAAGGAAGACAGAAGATAGTGATAATGCCACTAAGCTAACAAGGGGTTACTGGGGAAAGAAAGAAAAGAGAAGATTTTTTTAGTGAGGAGAAAGGACAATAAAAAGAACAATTTAAAAAAATGGTTTCAGGAAGACAGAAGATAGTGATAATGCCACTGGGAGGAAAAGAGAAGGTTTACAGGGGGTTACTGGGAGGAAGAAGAAGAATGATAATGCCAAAAGGGGTTTAGTGAAAGGAATGAAAAGGACAATAAAAGAACAGGTTTCAGGAAGACAGAAGATGGTGATAATGCCATAAAAAGGGGTTACTAAGGAAAGAGAATGAGAAGAGTTTTCTGAGGAGAAAGGACAATAAAAGAACAGGTTTCAGGAAGACAGAAGATGGTGAATGGATAAGACACAAGGGGTTATGGGAGGAAAGAGAATGACTTTGTTAAGGGAGAAAGGACAATAAAGAAATGGTTTCAGGGAAGACAGAAAAGTGACTAAAAAAGATGAAGAGTTTAGTGAGGAGAAAAGGACAATAAAAGAAAAGGTTTCAGGAAGAAAGGAATGATAGTGATAATGCTACTAAGACAAAAGGGGTGAATGGGAAAGAAAGAAAATGTGAAGACTAAGAGTTTTAGTGAGGAGAAAGGACAATAAAAGAACAGGTTTCAGGAAGACAGAAGATGGTGATAATGCCACTAAGAACAAGGGGTTACTGGGAGGAAAGAGAAATGAGAAGAGTTTAGTGAGGAGAAAGGACAATAAAAGAACAGGTTTCAGGAAGACAGAAGATGGTGATAATGCCACTAAGGAAAAGGGGTTAAGGGATTGAAAAGAATGAGAAGAGTTTAGTGAAAGAACAGACAATAAAAAAGAACGGTTTCAGGAAGACAGAAGATAGTGATAATGCCACTAAGCCACAAAAAAAAACAGAGAAGAGTTTAGTGAGAGAAAGGATAAAAAAAACAGGTTTCAGGAAGAAGACAGAAGATAGTGATAATGCCACTAAGCCACAAGGGGTAAAAAGTGAAAGAGAATGAGAAGATTTTTAGTAAAGGAGAAAGGACAATAAAAGAACAGGTTTCTGGGAGGAAGACAGAAGATGGTGATAATGCCAAAAATTTTCAGGAAGACAATTTACTGGGAAATGCCACTAAAGAAAGAAAATGAAAACAATGTTTTAGTGAGGGAGAAAGGACAATAAAAGAACAGGTTTCAGGAAGACAGAAGATGGTGATAATGCCACTAAGCCATTAAAGGGGTTACTGGGAGGAAAGAGAATGAGAATTTTTAGTGAGGAGAAAGGACAATAAAAGAACAGGTTTCAGGAAGACAGAAGATAGTGATAATGCCACTAAGACAGAAGCAAGGGGTTACTGGGAGGAAAGAGAAATGAGAAGACTTTAGTGAGGAGAAAGGACAATAAAAGAACCGGTTTCAGGAAGACAGAAGATGGTGATAATGCTACTAAGACACAAGGGGTTACTGGGAGTGAAAGAGAATGAAAAGACTTTAGTGAGGAGAAAGGACAATAAAAGAACAGGTTTCAGGAAGACAGAAGATGGTGATAATGCTACTAAGACACAAGGGGCTACTGGGAGTGAAAGAGAATGAGAAGAGTTTAGTGAGGAGAAAGGACAATAAAAGAACAGGTTTCAGGAAGACAGAAGATGGTGATAATGCCACTAAACCACAAGGGGTTACTGGGAGTGAAAGAGAATGAGAAGAGTTTAGTGAGGAGAAAGGACAATAAAAGAACAGGTTTCAGGAAGACAGAAGATAGTGATAATGCCACTAAGCCACAAGGGGTTACTGGGAGTGAAAGAGAATGAGAAGATTTTAGTGAGGAGAAAGGACAATAAAAGAACAGGTTTCAGGAAGACAGAAGATGGTGATAAATTAAGGAAAAAGGAAGAAAGGGTTTAAGGAAGAAAGGAAAAGAACAGAGTTCAAAAGATAAAAGAGAATGAAGGAGAAAGGACAAGGAGAAAAAAGAACAGGTTTCAGGAAGACAGAAGATAATGATAATGCCACTAAATGTCAAGGGGTGACTGGGGAATGAAAGGAAATGAGAAGAGTTTAGTGAGGAGAAAGGACAATAAAAGAACAGGTTTCAGGAAGACAGAAGATGGTGATAATGCCAAATTAAGGGGTTACTGGGAGTGAAAGAAAGAATGAGAAATTTTTAATGAGGAGAAAGGACAACAAAAAGAACAGGTTTCAGGAAGACAGAAGATGATGAATGGGGAATGTATTTAAAATGAGAAAGATTTAACTGAGGAAGGACAATAAAAGAACAGAAAAAAACAAAAGATGGTGAAATGACAATAAAGGAAAATGGAAAGAGAATGAAAAGGAAGAGGAGAAAGGACAATAAAAAGGAAGACAAAGATAGTGATAAGACAAAAGATGGTGAATAAATTGAAAGGAAAATGAGAAGAGTTTATTGAGGAGAAAGGACAATAAAAGAAATCTTTTTCAGGAAGACAAAAGATGGTGATAATGCCACTAAGCCACAAGGTTACTGGGAGTGAAAAGAATGAGAATGATGCCTTGAGGAGAAAGGACATAAAAAGAAATAGTTTCAGGAAGACAGAAATGATGATAATGAATGGGGAAAAAGGGGTTACTGGGAGTGAAAGAGAATGAGAAGAAGGGGAAAGGACAATAAAAGAACAGGTTTCAGGAAGACAAAAGATATGATAATGAAATACAAGGGGTTAAGGAAAATGTGAAAGCCTTTCTCAGGAGAAAGGACAATAAAAGAACAGAGTTAAGGAAGAAAAGATAAAAAGACACAAGGGGAAATGAAATGAAAGAAAATGAGAAAGAAGACTAAGGAGAAAAAACAATAAAAAGAACAGGTTTCAAGACAAAAGATGGTGAATATGGTTGCAAGCAATTTTTTTTGAAGAATCGTAGATAACAGGAAATTAAAAAACCTGAAAAGTTTTTCTCGGACGAAGAAAGTGTAATAAAAATAAATAAATAAATAAAACTATCAGAAATAAAAAGAAAGGACAATAAAATCCAAGTGGGAAATTGTGAGAAAATTTTTAATTACAATGTTTTTTTAACCAAAAAAGAGAATCAACCTCATTATTTATTTAAAATTGACAAAATTTTAACAAAAGACCATTGTTTTAAAAAATTGATTGACTTAAAAATTTTTTAAATAAAATTGATTTTGGTATTCTGGTTTTTTTTCAAAAATATGTTTTATTGATATTAAAACCTATTTTACATTTTTGACCCCAGTTTGATAATTAACTATAAAAACCACCTAAGCTGGGTCCCTAAAGGTGTATCTGGAAGCTGGGGACATGCACCTTTAAAAATTCAAAAAAAATAATAAAAAATTAGGATGTGGTAATTCAAATTTTTCTCAAAACTTTTAATCAGAGGCCTTTGAAAGCCGGATGGGTTTAAATTTAAAGGATATAAAAAGACTCGGTTATATATAATGTTTATCGGAAAATTTTATAAGGATGCAGATGTAGATTTATCGTCATACAGCTGACGGAAAATATATGAGAATAGAACTTACGGTTACAGGATTAGCTAATTCAACAATGAGAATCAAAGAAATTGTTAATAATATCAATCCAGTTTTCAGAGCATGAATTAATGCGATCAAGGTAACATAGATTGAGATTAATATTTATTTTGCAAATACAAAATAAAAGAAATGGATTTAGCAAATTTCATTTTTGGTTTTCAATTTTGTAATCTTTTTTTAATAGACAAAATTATTGACTCAAACAGTCAAACCATTTTTAACAAAAGAAAAGTTCTTATTTTTAAATAATGAAATCACAAATTAATACCTCAAGTCTCTATAAAAGTCCTAATATAGTTTTTTATATAAAATTTGTCTGTGGATAAAAAAATAAAAATAACAACATTTAAAAAGAACGGATAGAGCTCATTAGGTCAAAATATTGAACCATTTTACATAAAAAGACCCAGGAGGCCATTAAGGATATTAAAATCAAGATGCCAGGTATTTTGTCAATAATATGATTGACGCGTCTTTGGATTAGTCGAGAAATTAGCGATATATAGCAGGAGAACCAGACCAGATATGCTCAACAATATTTATTATTTATGACGAATTTCCCTAAATTTAAATAAATGTGTAATAGATTCTGTCGAGAAAGAAAACATGAATATAAACAATTATTGAACAAACGTTAGAAGCAGAAGGTTTTTGCAATTGATTCAATACAATCAACAAATATATTTGATTTTAGCATCTCAATTTGTAACTTTTAAAAATGTGCTCAAAATTTTGCTGACATGTTAATAAATATTGTGTCTTGTTTGCAACCATATATTTAGTCCTTTCTATGCTTTTTATGGTCACGATATTTCTGTAAGGATTAAATTTAATCTTTATATTCCTGCTATCAACATGAGTTTCTTTGCATATCTTAAATAAAATAAATGTGGCAAGGGCTTTAACAAAATCAAGCTTGAGAATCTGATTCTTTTTAATCTGTCTGTTTTTTTTACAAAGAAATATTCATCAGAAAAAAGGCCAAAAAAAAATACAATTATAAGGGATTAAAAGGAATCTGCTTTAGGAAGGAACATATATGAAAAGCCATATAAACAGAAACAAAAGAAAAAACATCTACACCAGTTATAAAAGAATGAGGCTTTTGTGAATAGGATAATTTTAAATTATAGAAAATTTACTAAATGCCTCCTTCTCCATATATATATATATATATATATATATATATATATATATATATATATATATATATATAAATAATGATGTTTTAAGCATGATTGTAAATGTTGAATTTAAAAAAAATTACAGTAATGGATATCAAAAAACAGATTTGTATTACTACTTGCACTCGTAAACAACACACAATGTTTTGTATTACTAAACACGCCTAAAATTGATCTCAGAAGAAGATGAAATTTTTACTTGAGAAATGGAAAATAAAAAACGATTTTCATAGTTATAACTTATTTATCAGACAAAATTCTTTATCTATCAGAATGTTAATTTTTTAATTGTGGAAGTGAACATCGCTGGAAGGTTACCCTTACTCCAGAACCAAAAAATGCCCGTTTGGAATATCAGGGGAATTAAATAAGTTTGAAATGTCCATATATTTTTTTAAAATTTAATTTTTAAGAGGACTTTAATTTAACTTTTCAGAGATGCACAAATTTTGTCTTAGAAAAAAAAAAAAACAAAAAATGCCAAATAAAAATGACATTGTGCTAATGAATAAAATTACTCGAAATAAATAAATATGCATCAACATGGTAATTTTTCTTTCTTCCTTTAATAAAATATTAAGTAGCTTATCCGTGAATATAAATAAACAAATCATATAAAATTATTCAATAAGACATGTTTTAATGAAAATATGCTGCCAAAATATACAAAAATATATATTCAATTTATTACCTAACAAGAATAGTGATTGCTTTGTTATGAAATAAGGTGAGGATACACAAACAAAATGAACGGGATTGAACGAATTTATAATAAAATTAAAATTCTAAATAACCTTGCTACTTAGAACGCATAATGAAAAGAAGGTTACATTAATAAATTATATTTTTAAAAAACACATTACATCGGATTTTTTAATAAAATTTCTTTTTTTCACCTTGGATTTTTTCACGAAATAATTGTTTTCAGCCCAAATGAGCCCATGCTGAATGCCATAAATTCTCAATTTATCTATCCACCTTTCATAGATTTGAACCTAGGGTCACGCCTGCATGCTAACTTGTCCATTTCAATTTCGTCTTTACTCGGATTGAACCCAAGGCTTTTCGAAAAATGGCCATCTAGTTGATGAAAATGAGCTTAGAACGGCCATCGTCTCCATCTTCTGGAAAAGAAAACGCTAATATTGCGAAATCCGGCGTGATGCTACTGAAACCCTGGGGGTCTGGAACGATGAAAAAAGAAAAGGATAACTATTTCAGAAAATTTTTGCTGGTGGCTCTCTATAAAAAATAAAGAAAGAAAAAGAAAAAGAAAACGGAGATATAAGGAACCAAACTGAATTCATAAAAGAAAGAAACACAATGAAAGGAGAAATGATATAAATAATAAAGAAAGAAAAGAAAGAATATATATATATAGAAAAAAAAATTTAAATCCAAGAAAGAAAGAAATGAAAAGAAAGAATAAAAGAAATTTTAAAGATGGAACGAAAGAAGAAAAGCTTTAGAATTTAAATTTAAAGAAAAAGAAATAGATTAAAGAATCGAAAGAAAGAAAGAAAGAAGAAAGAAAAAAATAAAGAAAAGAAAGAAATGAAAAAGAAAAAGAAAGAAAAGAAAAGAAAAAAAAAAAAGAACCGAAATGAAAGAAAGAAAAAACCCGAAAGGAAAGAAAAAAAGAAAGAAAGAAAAAGGCAGAAAAGAAAGAAAGAATGAAAGAAAAAAATGGCCTAAATGAAAGAAAGAAAGCAAGAAAGAAAGAAAGAAAGAAAGAAAGAAAGAAAGAAAGAAAGCAGAGCCAAAATGGAAGGAAAAAAGAAAGAAAAAAGAGTTCAAATAAAAGTATCAAAGAAAGGAAAAAAGAAAGAACCGAAATGAAAGAAAGAAAAAAAGAAAAAGGAAAAAGAAAAAAGAAAGAAAAGAAAGAAAAAAAAAGAAAAGAAAAAAGAATGAAAATAGAAAAAATGTAATAAAGTTTGTTCTATTTATAAAGCCTTTTCCTCATTATGTCTGAGATTTTTAACATTTTTCATTGCTTACATGTTCTGTTCATGATATTCTCGGTATCCTTCCTGGAAACATGTTCTATTGTTTCAAGTCTCTTCTTCATCTGTAAGGGGATTGTTTAATATTCACTGCCATAGAGGAAGTTGTTTAGTAATACTCTTTTCTTTTGTTCTAGGCATTTTTCATATTACAATCTTATTGAATCAATGGTGTAAAAATATGTGATTGAATAACAAACAAAAGTAATGAAAATTTTTAACAAACCAAAGAACAATAACTAATTTATCCTATTTCACATTTTCTAGGTTTTTTTAGGTATTTCCTTTTTTTTGTCTTTAGTTTTAAAGTGTTAAAATCCATTTTTTAATTTTTTGCAGTTGAAATTCCCCAAATGATGGGTTTTGGGTTTTTTGGTTAAGTTCTTTCTTTAGATTCTGAGCACCAGTTCCAAAGGGTTTAAAAAGGATGATCTTTCTTATTT
>CAHIKZ030002588.1:5000-27500 GCA_903632075.3 Acanthosepion pharaonis
TATGATATATGAAAAGATGATTAAATCTGAAAATAACAAGTGATTTTTTTTCTTTGCAAAAATAGTGAAAAACTGCAAAATAAGGGAAAATTATATTCCCATTGAGGATCGAAATATTGATCAGAAAATAATTGATCTTTTAATACAAACACACATAAACATAGTCCACAGTCGATTCTTATAAAAATTATACAAATAAAGAGACGATAAACTGATGTTATTTGAATTAATGTTGTTAAGATTGTTCAGGAATTGACATACATCCATGGTAGGGCAAGTCTCAGAAAATAGCATTTCTCGGTTATTTATTCCAGTGAAACTGCACCTTGAAACAAATGGAAAGTTACTGAGGAAATCCAATGATTCTATGTAATAAACACTGAATGGTCATTTTAAAATTATATTAAATTTGAACTATTAAATCAGAGAATTGAGTCTAAAGTACTTTTTGCAGCGTTTGGTAAGACTTCCGGATGGTTCAATTTACAATTTGGAAAAATGTCACCGCAAACAACCCCCGAAGATTAACCACTCGATAGTCGATTTTTAAAGTCTGCGCGGTTTGAAATTTTTCTGGTTATAATCATAGTTTCAACTCGGACGTAGCAGCAATGTTCCATTTTGGGCGTCTGATTTTGTAAAGTTTTTTCAATGAAAGGGATTCAGGATGCTTATTGTTTTGGAGATTACTGTTATTCAAAGAATTTGACCGTTTAGCGAAAAAAAAAATTTTGCCATTTTTCAAGTTTTTATATTTTAGGGTTATAAATTTATCATTTAATAAAAAAATAGCAGTCATATTGGGACGTCGTATTTTGAGGCAAACGAAAAATTGCGTCGTTTTTAATCTTTTTTATTTTTCTTTCGAGCCAGAGATGCAAAACAGACAACTATTAAAAAAAGAAAAAAAACATCAGACGGTCTGACTTTTATAATAACGGTTTTTCTTATTGTTTCATTGAATATGCGGTTCATAGCACATTAAAGCGCTTTTTGAAATCGGTCAACCCTTTGTATATGTCTCTGTTTTTTATAAAGAGAAGAAAAAAAAGCTACCCTAGTTCCACTTCATCATGTCTGATCGAACCAATGATGAATTTTATTCCCTTTGAAGATTTCTTGATATGAAAAATATTTCAGGCCCTGCAAAAATTTCAATGGACAGTGTTGAACGGGTCGTTGTTTATATTTTACTGGATAAATCTTCACGGCTAGTAGCCAAATGTCAACATATTGTTAAAACCATTTGGTTGTCTCCATGTTTCACTGGTGTAACTTACATGACCACGCCAGCAGTTTTCTTTCTGCAAGTATTATTCCCAAAGAAAATCCAGCAGAATCAAGGGGAAAAATTATACACATGATCCACGCTAAAGATCCAATCACAACTGTGAAATTATTGCAATGCGTATACACGCTTACAAATCATATTTCAATACATAAACTGACGGGGCAGATTTTTTTGCAGTAGTTTTATTTTTTCTGCGGTAAATGACAAAGTTAAATCCAATGCTATAGAACCCAAAAAACTGGGTGTCGGGGGTGGAGAAGAAGAGGATAAAACATTTCAATTAACACGTAAGTGAATTTGTTTAAAATGTGCCATACTTGATATCATAAATAGGCGAATTTGTATCTTTCAATATTTGACTGACGGGGCAAATTTTTTTTCTTGCAGTAGGTTCTTTTATTTATTAGACCAGTTGCCATATAAATATAGAATTCCTGGTAGATATGCTATTTACCCATAAATATGGATGGGGACAAAGAAGAGGATTCATACATTTTCTCAAGGATATTAGCACGTAAGGGAATATCATGTTTAGTTCGACTTTGGAACGTGATACACATTAAGGCGATCATGTATCTTGCTATCCATGTCTCCACCGGGCCAATTTTTTTTTTGAAAATTTATTTTTTGCCATTTCTTTTAAGTGACCATTTAGTTTTCATAGATTAAAGTTTTCATTGTTCCTATTTAAACCAATAACTTGAGGGGGAGATGAAGTGGATTTCATCAACGCATATTAGCACGTTGTGAACAAATCTGACGATTATGAATTCGAATTTGGTTCTTGATTCCTCAATCCGAGTTCGCTATCCATTAAATAATATTCGAATTTATATTTAATCCAACTCTGATATATATAAGTTTGACTAAAAATTTTATCGTTTCACTTATCTGTTTATAGCAAGGTGAGAAAAATGAAATAATGACTCTTAAACGGAACATTGGATCAATTGTCTTCACTTTTTCATCGATATAGTCCGGGTATCTACGCGGTTTTTGGGGTGATGAATTGTTAAAATTTCTCACAGGAGATATAATATTCAACCTTCTGCTAAAAATTTTTGCTATTGATCATTGGACAGTTTGATTGAACGGGCATAAATTATTTAGTTCAACTGGAAAGAAACATAAATAGCCAAAGGACCATAAATAACGAACATTATTTTTACGAATTTATCTTATCCTGTTTCCCAATAATTTAACAAATTTGAAATACGTTCAATGCAAACAGATCTAATCCGCAACCAGTTTCTCAAAAGGATGTTTTTGATCATTAAATTTTTAACATGTTATAAAAATGGTAACCAATATCTAATGAAGAATATTCGGTATAATTATTGAAATTTATTTAAAAGGTATCCAGTCTCAGTGTTTCCCGGATTTCTTGAAGATGAATAAATTTAACTGCGAAAAAAAAAAATAATCTAATAAAGAATAATATTGGTGGGGACATAATTTTAATTAAATAGTGAAATTAATTTAAAGCGTCTAATGATTTTTTTTTTTTTCTTCAAATTTGACAATTTTTTTTTAAGTTTTTTTTAATTTTACCACGGAAAATTAATAATCAAACGTATAAATATTAAAAAGCCTTTTGAAATGGACGTTCAAATTTATAAATATACGGCCCAAATGAAACTAGCTAAAATGCACACCAATTGAACTTTTTGGATGGTGGCTTTTCAAAAATCTTCCTTTTTTTCCGGTTTCAAAAAATGGTGAAAAAAATTAAATTATATTTATAAAGATTGATCCAATAACTTGAAGCGATTTTAAATGTAATTAATCTTTTTGTCTTAATGATTTTTTGTTTTCTCTTTCAGATTTCAAAAACTTAAGTCTTTGGCAATTTCTGACCACAAAGATTAACAATCAAACAACGTGTTTAAATTTATCGAATAACAAATTACGAGAATGGATGTTTTTGTGAAATAGATGAGAACTAAAATTGCGTCAATCGAAACACGGATTATCTTAAATTTTCTACAACTTCGTTAAATTGATGCATTTAAATTGAATTTTTGAAATTCCTGTCGATTTGACGTTTGAATATAGATTGTTTGATTCTAAAAAAATGACATGTTTAAGGACAGACATATTGAAAAATGTAAAAAAAAATTCATAAAATTTCAAGTTCTGAATCTATAATCATCATCGAATCTCCTAAATAAGTTACGAAATTCCGCCTTTTAAGATTCCTATTTGAAAATTATCGGGGGAACAGTCAGAGATTTTCCAAATGTCGGAAACATATGTCCTTCGGCAAAGGAAAAACTGAAATATTTCAGAAATTGCAGGGCAAATGAGATTCGTCTGGGAAAATAAAAGTCCCTGAAACCCGTTTAACGGGTATGAAAGGGAATAAAACAATTGATTTTAAAAAACTGGGTTTTTTGAAGTGCATAAAAAAGACATGAATCACGCTGATTGGCAACACTGCGAGACAGTGACCTTGAGCATTTAAACATTTCACCATTTAGAATTCAAGATGAAATTCAAAGTATCCCAGCTGAGATGTTGCAGCAGTCAATGAGGAATCTCAACAGCAGATTTCAAGAATGCATTCGTACAGGAGGACGCCATCTACAGGACGTAATTTTTAAAAAATGAAAATTCCATCATTGTTTCTTAAATGGCATTTTTTTAAGGTTTCAATTACTATGAATAAAATATTTTTCTTCCATCACTCTTGGTTTTATTCTTTTTTTAAAAAAATCTGTTTTTTTGGGTCATCCTATATATCTTATTAGCCTACGGGCATTATTATAAACCCACGTTAATCGTGGTTTTATTTGAATAACAGTTTTTTGGGGGACTATATAGATCTTTTAACAGATCGCATAGATTGTTCAACTGTCAACTTGTCCAATTCTCTGCCTCATATTGACATTATATTTTGAATAGTATATATATATATATCATATAAAACAAGAGAGAGAGGGAGTTCCACAGGTTTTCTGTTTATATATAGACATGAAGCTATTTAGTAGATTTAGACGGATACATTTAAAGTTAAAACTATGAAAAGGGTGAGAGCGGAATGCCAGTCTTGTAAGTTTTTTGAATTTTTTTTCCTGGGATTCAGCTTCAAAGCAAAAGTTCGGTTAGTTACTGTGAAAATATTAGTAAACAAGATTATTTTTCTTGATAAATCATTTCTTTTAGAGAGGTTACAGACGAGAGAAAATATCAGGGCCAATTTCATTGCATATAATGGATTTATCAAGAATCTGAGACAAACATTTTTTTCCAGACAATATATGGCAGCAATACTCCATGCAAGTTTCTTGAATAGTTGATTTTAGTTATTTGGTTAATAATTTTTATACGAGGAAAAATTTCCTGCTGAAATAGCCAATACTTTCCTTGCGATGGACGAATTTTATTAATTTTTTTGTTCCATATCATATATATATATCTAACATTAGTTTAAAAAGATTTAAATCGAGAAGTTGAACGTCAGACATTTAATAGGGGAAAAGGATAAAATCGTTTCATAATATATAGCATATTATTTTTTATTATTATTATTATTATTATTAAACATTATTGATAAAAAAAGTCTATAATTTTCAGTTTATTTAGTTGTTAAAATAAAAATTTTAATAACTTTCTGACAGCTGTAGGAAAATATATAAAATATACAACAGAAACATTATATATTTCCATGTACATTTTCTTTGATTATTGTCGCGAGGAAGGGAATATATGGAATATATATATATATATGACAAAGGTTTAGAGTTGAATAGAACATTTTTCTATTTTTTTCAAAAAAAATCAAAACAAAACAAAAAAAGAAATAACAAGGTTTAAAAGACCGTCTTTGAATCTGTCCCGATGAACGGAACTGCAGACGTAACCTACTTGTTTCGCCGACAGAGATTTTGCATAAACTGACAAGTGTATGAGATTTTATGAACCCTGTCCGATCTGGTTTTGCTGGGAAATAAACAGAAACACTATCTTGGATAATTTGGCGGAAGAATGGAAAGGACACGTGAGATTGGTTTAAAATGCAGTGGCGATAGAAACGATATTTAATACATCTGAGGGTAGAATCTGGTCAAGGCTTTTAATTTCGTCACTTTTACGCCAAGTTGCGGGAGGATAGTTGTTAGAACTCAATTACGTTCTGCTGTTTACGGTCTGCAGCGAACTGATTGAATTTCCGACCCGAAGGTGCTGCCTAGTGTAGATACATAAGTCTTTGCGCCGATGCCTGTGTAAAGCAATACCACACGAGCCGAGTCTTGAAATACCATTTTCAAATAAATTATGATGTTTATTACGGAAATTTATTGGGGACTGGAATTATGTTAATTTGTCAGTAGGAAAATAAATAAAACATTATTGGATTTTTTTTTAAATCACTATACATATGACTTATAAAGACGAATAATATTAATGAAGAAAATAAAAGGAAAGATTCTGGAATTCCTCGATTTTAAAAAATAAACATTTTATATTGGAATAAAATGTTTTTTAAAAAAATGATACACATATGAGATAGTCTGAAGAACGTATTGTTTTTGAAACTGAATGTAGTCACCATGCATTTTTTAATATATATATATCTCCATTGAATTTAACTTTAAATAATAATTTGAACATGTTCTCATTAAATTTTATTATAAATATATATATATATATATATATATATATATATATATATATATATACTAGATAAAAATCTTATAGCATAAGAAATTATATTCGTCAGGAAAAACCTTTAGGTGTAACAATTTGCAAAATAATTAAACCAATACCAAAGAAAAAAACACTATTCCAAAAAATGAAAGAACAAAGAATATTTTATGTTAGCTTGAAATTTTTTTTCAATATTTGTCCAGAAAAAAAAAAAAAAAAATGTTTTTTTTTTGACGATAAAGACAATATTTAATTTCTTTGAAGAATTTGTCATTAAATTTAGATTATAATGGACGAAATATATATATATATATATATATATATATATATATATATATATATATAAATGTAAATTTGTAAATTTAATCCAAAAAAATTTCCAAAGTTTTTTTAAATTATTATTTTAAAAATAATGCTCGATACAAAAAGTAAATAAATAAATATAATGGAAATAAATAATTATATATATATATTTTTTTCAGAAGGAAAATTTGAGATTAATGCATTCATAGAAAATTATCCAAATATTAATTTTATTCAGGCATTTTTTCCCTATTTCACCTTTCTTAACAAAATTAATGCTCAAACATTAAAATATGCACAAAAGATTCATAAATCGAAAAGAAAATGGTTGAATACATCAACACAGATATAATGACAATATTCTATTAAATTTGACAATCTCTGACGTTATTTTTCAGAAAAAAAAAATATGAAAATAGCGTTTCTCTACATTCTAGTTGCTAGGTACATTCTGTTTTTTGTTTTTATTAGTTACTTTGTTCATTTAATTTCATTTTCGTATTTTGCTTTGATAAAGTCCACATTGGACGAAACGCGTCAGCAATTACCAGTTTTCCTATTGTCATTTTTAAATTCATATATATATATATATATATATATATATATATATATATATATATATATATATGTGTATCGCCATGTGTGTGTGAATATCAATTCATTTGTTTGTGTGTGTGTGTGAAATGAAAGTATATGTGTGATAGGAATTCTATGGTGGTTTAAAATTTTTCTTAATGAGGATATAAATAACAGGAGAAATTTAGAATAATAATAATAATAATATTAATTAAGATAATATATTTGGATCTGATATATATATATATATATATATATATATATATATATATATACAAATGTAAAACAATGTGTGTGTGTGTGTGTGTGTGTGTGTTTGATAGACATAAAGAAAATTAAGAAACGTTTATCAATCTAAACGGTTTTCAGAAAATAAAGGAAATGATGAAATCAATGTTGATTAAGCAGTGTCGAATTTTGTCCAAATTTTTAAGTTTTAATATCCGTGGTACGGTATCTCAGAAAACCTTGAACGGAATGAGGCATGATTTTATAGCCAGCTTTCTCCATCCACAAAAAACAATTATTTCTATTAGATTTCGAGCAGCAACTTTTATTTTCTTTGCGATCTGTGCTTCCAAAAATCTTTATGGATTCTCCATGGGACTAAAGAAGGAAAAGAAAATGGATAGATTTTTTGGAGATTGGATAATACTCAGCATGATAAAAAATAATCAATTAGAATATTTGCTTATATGCCGGATCAAAAAAATAGATACTTATTGGCACAGTCTCTCATTTAAATAAACAAAATCGTTGACAAAACAGATCATGTTTTATATGTATGTCCCTTCAGGATGTAGATCGATCATTGGTCATCCAATAGAGAAAATGTATGTATGTTCAGATAAATTTCCGTCCCATTGAAACTTCCAAAACCACGTTCTAGTCATCCAGTTATTTAAGCTCCCAAGGTATGTCATTTGTTCAAAATTTTTCTTTTAGTATCTATTCGACAATGAATTCATAATTCCATACCTATTTTTATCATTATGAAATTCAGAAATAGCTGATTTTCTCCCTGATTTTAAGTATAATTTTTCCAGCTTGTTTGCGTCCTGTGCATGAGGATAATAACGTGTTATATCGGGTCAAAGGATGTAAACCACATCCATTTCCAGAGTATAGAAAATAAACGATATCCGCATCCTATAAGACGATAAACATAATCCGCGTCCAGGGTAATGGTGATATTTAGAAGTCCAACAGCAAGGCCTGTTGATCAGGAGGTTTTAAAGGAGTTTTGGAGCCATTTTTAATTGTTAATATTTTAGGTCCAAAATTGACCTAGGGTTGTAGCACCTGTTACAAGTATTCCAACTATCGGTAAATAAGTATTTCAAATTCTGTCATCAATTATTTATGTAAGATTTGCAAAAATAGGTAAATACCTGAGAAGTAATTTGTAAAAAAAATTATTTAAATATCTTATTTTTTAAAGGAAAAATATTACAAGGAAATTAAAATTTTTGATAGCACTAAATAAATTGGTGAGGTTGATATACAATTAAACCAAACCAAACCTCCTTTGTTTGGTATTAAATTTCCAAGACATTCATCGTTGCAATAACAGGCTTCGGTTTTGATATTCGGCAAATCTTCTAGAATTTCAAATTCTGAGTCTGATTTGTTCATTTTTGAAGAGACCTTCCAACATTTGCCGTTGTAAAGAAAACAGACTACGTAGCAGCTCAGTATTTTTATTTGTTACCAAAAATCCTCCTGTTTAAAAATGGGTTGCCCATTTTTTTCCAATTTTAGGATCTCATCGTCGTACTTTAGGCGTCCTTGTCAGAACAAAAATAGATATTTTTTTTACGCCCCTGCTTGATTATAACGTCCTTTTTTAAAAATCAATTTATTGATGGGTTCATCCTTTTAATTGATCATCTGTCCAACTATGCAGAAAAGAGTCATTATTGATGAAAAATAAATTGACAAATATGATAAATAATTTAACCATAATGTAAATAACAGAATTTTTTCATGCCATCACTTTATAGAGAAAAATCAAATAAACAAAAATAAAGGCATACATGTCATCGAACTATTCAATTACTTTAGGATGGAAAAATTGGAAAAAGAAAACAAAGGCGGGATATTTTGCAAAGATTGGTATTGATAAAATCAAATATAAATGATTCAGAAAAAAAGAAACCATTAAACATTAAACCTGATGTTGAAATATTTTTTGCAAATTTATAAATAGCTAGTTTTATTGAAAAAATTTGGGGAAAAACAGAAAGAGATAGATCAAATATCGACCATCATAAAGACTGAAAATAAAATTGACAAAGATTATTGTTTAAGGTTGATGGACACGAATGTCTTAATTGTTTTTTTTTTTTTTTTACGAATTTATCAAACCCAAACTCAAATTTTGTTGTTTTCAAAATTGAGTTTTTTGCAAAAAACAATTTTTGTAAATGGAATTGTCAGAACCACCTGCAAGGTAATTTTATGTAGTCCTGTGAAGTTTTGTTGAAAATCGGTTGAAAATGTAGGAAATCCGATCCAATATATAAACGTACAGACACACACACACACAAACAACCTGGGTTTTATAATTCCAAACAATGATAATAAAAGAGGAAATCAAAATTTAGAGGAAAATAGAGGTGCCATAGAGTATCAAACTGATCACCACGAGATTGTGTTTTTAACAACGTTAATCAAACCATTTGAAGGAGAAAATTTCAGATTAACCCCCTCAGTTATGAATTGTTTTAAAATGTATCGAATTAAAACCAATCTTTTTTTGTAGAACTTAAATACATACAATTCACACTGGAATTTTTTAATAAATTACAGAATGCAGAATAATTATATAATGGTTAATCAGGAAAGAGGATAAAATTGCAAAAAACATAATTCACAAAGTTTTTAAAACAAACAACAAATATTAGAACAAAAAAATAATAAAGAAAGAAACTAATAGAGGGGTTGAACTTACGTTTTTTTATTTATACCATTTCAAGTTCATCTTTGGTTTTTATCGTTCATTTTGGGATATGCAAGTTCATAATGAAATAGCCAAGTTCTGAATGGAATATAGTAAACAAAATGAAATAGGATAATTTCAGAATGGGGATGGCAAATTTAAAATGAGTTGCCTGCCAAGTTCAGAAAAGTTTAAAGCAAATTCAAAATGAAATAGCCAAGTTCAGAATGGGACGCAGCAAAGAAAAAATGAAATAGCCAAGTTCAGAATGGGACGAAACAAATTCAAAATGAAATAGCCAAGTTCAGAATTGTGAAACAAATTCAAAATGAAATAGCCAAGATCAGAATCAGATGTAGAAAGTTCAAAAAAATATAAAGTTCAGAATAAAACGCAAAAAGTTCAGAATGAAAAAGTGTTCAGTTTGAATCCAAAAAAAATGAAATAGCCAAGTTCAGAATGGGAAAGAGTTTAAAATTAAAATGAAATAGCCAAGTTCAGAATGGGAAAGCAAATTCAAATGAAATAGCCAAGTTCAGAATGGGAAGTAAGCAAATTCAAAATGAAATAGCCAAGTTCAGAAGGGACGTAGTTAAATTCAAAAATGAATTACTTCCAAGTTCAGAATACGGACGTAGCTTTTTCAAAATGAAATAGCCAAGTTCATTATCTTAGCAAATTAAAATGAAATAGCTAAGTTCAGAATGGGATGTTAAATTTAAAAATGAAATAGCCAAGTTCAGATTGGGACGTTTAGAAATTATCCTATTTGAAATATGATATATTCAAAGAGTTGCTTAATTTTATGAAAAGCGTTCAGAATGGCTTTTGCAAGAAATATTTGAAGAAGAACCCAGAAAGATGTGGTTTTACAGAAGGAAATCATCACACTGAAATTATGAACAACGTGGGGGTATATCCTGAAGGCAAAATTTAGTTGAAGGCTTATATTTAATACCAGGAAGAGAAGCTGAAAGTTAATGGGACACATAATGAGGAAGAAGATGTTTAGAGAATCTGATACTCAAAGGTCGAATAGAGGAAAGAGAGACAAGGAAAGGATTGACAAATCGAATACTTCAACAATTGATAGAACATATCTGGGGAAGATGGCCAAAGGAAAGATCTTTGTTAAGAGCTGCAAAAAGGATAACGAGAGGTGGAGAGCCATGATCACCTAATGTCTTCAAAGGACATGGCACAGAAAAAAGAATGCCAGCAAAATTTTTGAATTCTTTTCTAAGGATTAAATATGGATAAAAAGACAGGGTAGACTATGTTTTCTAGCCTTCAATGGTAACTAATTTAAGAGAAATAAAACTTTGTATTCTAAATCGTAGAGAAGGCAACAGGAACCCTCTCCACAGACTTTCCCAAGAATTCACGGTAGTTCACAGGTAATAACGAAAAGGAAGTGGTGGAGAGTCATGATCGCCTACATCCTGGACAGTTGAGTTACTAAAGGGAAATAACTGATACTGAGATATCCGGAAGAGGCATGGCATGTGGAACGAACCGATAGAGGACAAAAGTGAAAAAATGTTTATGTATTATTCCAGTTGCTACCCGGAAACTTAACATCTTCAAGTCAAAGGTGAATTGTTATCTGTCCGACTTATCATCAAAATATTCCCTTTCTACCGCCCTCACCTTACATTCATATCAGGCAATTTACATTATTTACATTATTTGGACTATTGTCCCCATCTTTGTCGCTATATTTATCACAACGTTTCGGCTGTTGTATGCCAATTTCTTCCGGTGGTTGGAATGTCGAACTGAACCCTTTATTTCGCTCACTGGGGTAGACTGTTCTAGTTCCACGTGCCATGTTTGATGGATGTCAGTTATCAGTTATCTCCTGTTAATTTCCTCTGAAAGTTCTCCACTGCCTTAACGGGGTATTGAACTTTTTTTTTTGGGTCTTGTCACTGGATCTAAATTGTTTTTGGACAATATTTATCCACTGTGCCATGTGTCCTTGAGGACACATTTTACAGTGGATAACTGACATCCATCAAACATGGCACGGAACCAGAACAGTTGCCCCAGTGAGCGAAATAAAGGGTTCAGTCGAAATTCCAACCAACTGAAGAAGGTCGGAGTGTACAACGGCCGAAACGTTGTGATAAATATGGCAACAAAGATGAGGACAATAGTCCGAATAATGTAAATAATGTACATAATACCTTATCTCAGAAATATAGACAGACTCATCAGGCAATTTATTCATCATAACCATTTTAACTCTGTATTGAGTGGCTCTTCAGTCTTCAGTTGAATAAAATTATATAAAAAAAAAACGAACACATTTAAGTATTCTATTTCCGAAATGCCAAACATGTACCAAAGAATCGGGTTTGGCTTGTATTCTTCAAAGTAAGATATTTATGTATAAAAGAAAAAAAACAGATACAATTTTATGAGCCACCACAAAACCATTCCTGCCCGTTTAGTTTATGAAATGGTAAAAATTTGGCAACAAAATATTCCTGGATTTACCTAATTTTATCTTGATTTTATTTTTTGCTTTTATTTAAGGGTTGCACGTGCTCTGTAGGGTGGGCTCTAAGGCATCAGTGTGGAGCAGGATGTAAAATGTGGGTATATATATATATATATATATATATATATATATATATATATATATATATATATGATAAATAAATAGGAAAACACATGAGAATTTGTTTTGTGTAGGGAAAAAGCGTTATTCGTAGGTGCGAAAAGTTATTTAAGATTAAAAAGAAGTAGGGAGATTTTCATATTAAACATCGCGAAAGTTGAAAGGGAAGACGTAAAAAGGTAAAGAGATTGCGTACCTGGCTGTCAGTAAATCCATAAAGGCGGAGATATTGAGATGGATGAAATGGTTATGCTTTGAGAACTTAAATAGAATATTTGCGTATAACTTACATAAACAACAGCGGATAGTGACATGGCTACTAATAATGACGGCTGCTGGGAAACGCGCTCATTGGCATCATCTCGAAGTAGCGGCTGTTGATGCTTAATAAACAGATAAGCATAAAAATCTAAGACTTCATCTTAGGGAAATCTGCGCAGCGTCAAGGAACTGAATGTACTACAAGTTTTTTTTGTCGCTATACTTTTTGATTTGAAAGCACACTGAAACGCAAAATATTGTAAAAATATTAGAGAGAAAGTGAAGATTAAATTAAAATTTTAATTTAAGATTAAATTAAAATTCTAATTTTTTTAGTACATTGGTAGCCATAATCTTAGCAACATAACATACGCAGATGACACAGTGTTGATAGAAGACATAGAAAGAAAAGAATCTATCGACATCGTCTGTTACGTGTGAGGCTTTAGAAATTATTACAAATATAGAAAGGAGTGTAAGGCAATGATGCGTCTCTAACTGGACATTCAGTCTATACAGTGAGACGATTTTAAGAAAATTAGAAGTCCTACCAGGACTCACTAATAGCGGACACACACTTTAAATATAAGATATACAGGTGATAAAGTGTTGATAGGAGACACAGAAAGGAGGATGCAAAAACTGTTACAGAAGGCAGTGAAGGAAAGCGAGAAGAAAGGACAGTTGCAAGAAGGCAGAATAAAGGGTTGTAAGTAAAAGGGATGTCAGTTATCTCCACTGCCTTAACCAAGTACTGAACTCACACTCTGTGGGTCCTGTCACTGGATCTAACCAACGCCTTTATCTCAACATGCAAATTACCACTTGGAGATAATCAAAATTAAACAATTTAAATATCTGGGAAGTGTTTTAACTGGGGACGCAAAGAGGCACACTTAAATCCAAATTGGGATGGCGAAAGACACTTTTCAAACAACCAAGTGTTTACAGTGTAAGCATGACCGCTTCGCTAGCAGTGTGCACCAAAGAGGAACAAAAAGCAGTGTTAAGATTTCTCTTGTCGCATGGTGTGTCAGGGCTTGAAATTAATTGGAGACTATTAACTCCATACGGTGACAGTGCCCTGTCGCATAGAAGTGGGGCATGAGTAGATCGGGAGGTTTGACAATCACCGGACAAGTGTGGCGAATTAGAACGGAGCAGGACGGCCGTCAAATCCCACCAAGGACAGGAAGATTCAGCAAGCTCGAGAAATGGTAACGGCCAAGCGATGAGCTACCATTTACACAGCAGATACGGATCACAGATTTTTTTTTCCTTCCTTGGGGCACAGAGCGAGCGGACCATTCATGTTTACAGGGCAAATATAAAGATACCAACTGGAACTAAAACTCAATTCTCCAAATTTCAATTTTAAGCCATGCTTACAGCAGTTAGTAATCATAATCAGTAACCCATCAAGATACTGGCCAGGTCCTATCTATCTATCTAGGAAACGCGCTTATTGGCATCATCTCGAAGTAGCGGCTGTTGGTGCTTAATAAACAGATAAGCATAAATCTGAGCAGCGTCAAGGAAATAGATAGGAACGTAGAAATAGATAGATAGATAGATAGATAGATAGATAGATAGAGATAGATAGATAGGAAGTGGCCAGTATCGGTGATCGTAGGAGAACCAGGATTTCAACGCGATATGACAGTAAGCACTATCAGAGGAATGATAGTTCACTCTCTCTCTCTCTCTCTCTCTCTCTCTATATATATATATATATATATATATATATATATAACATATGTTATATATATATATTTTATATAAATATATATATAAGTCCGTCGTGTGTGCGTGTGTGTATATATATATATGTCCGTCGTGTGTGTATATATATAGCATCCTCGGCACCTTCGGCAATCCCTTGCATCATGGGCATCCTCAGCATTCTCATAATCTACGACATTCTTGTCATCTTCGGGATCTTCGGCATACTTGTCATCATCGGCATCCTTGGCATCTTTCTCATCCACAGCATCCTCGGCGTCTTCGGTATCCTCAGCATCCACGGCATCCTCGGCATCTTCGGCATCTTCGGTATCTTCGGCATACTCAGCATTCTCATAATCTTCGGCATCCTTGGCATACTCGTCATCATCGGCATCCATGGCATCTTTCTCATCCACAGCATCCTCGGCATCTTCGGTATCCCCAGCATCCACGGCATTCTCGGCATCCTCGGCATCTTCGGCATACTCAGCATTCTCATAATCTTCGGCATCCTTGGCATACTCGTCATCCTTGGGGTCTTTCTCACCCACAGCATCCTCGGCATCTTCGGTATCCTCAGCATCCACGGCATCCTCGGAATCCTCGGCATCTTCGGCATCCTCTGCATCATCGGCATCCTTGGAATCTTAAACATCCTTGGCATCCTCGGCATCTTCAGCATTCTCGGTATCATCGGCATACTCAGCATTCTCATAATCTTCGGCATCCTTGGCATACTCGTCATCATCGTCATCCCTGGCATCTATCTCACCCACAGCATCATCGGCCTCTTCGGTATCCTCAGCATCCACGGCATCCTTGGCATATTCGTCATCATCGGCATCCTTAGCATCTTTCTCATCCTCAGCATCCTCGGCTTCTTCGGTATCCTCAGCATCCACGGCATCCTTGACATCCTCGGCATCATCCGCATCCTCGGTATCATCGACATACTCAGCCTTCTCATATTCTTCGGCGTTCTTGGCATCTTTCTCATCCTCAGCATCCTCGGCATCTTCGGTATCCTCAGCATCCACGGCATCCTCGACATCCTCGGCATCATCCGCATCCTCGGTATCATCGGCATACTCAGCCTTCTCATATTCTTCGGCATCCTTGGCATCTTTCTCATCCTCAGCATCCTCGGCATCTTCGGTATCCTCAGCATCCACGGCATCCTCGGAATCCTCGGCATCTTCCGTATCCTCGGCATCCTCAGCATCTTCCTCATCCTCGGCATCCCCGGCATACTCAGCATTCTCATAATCTTCAGCATCCTTGGCATACTCGTCATCATCGGCATCCTTGGCATCTTTCTCACCCACAGCATCCTCGGCCTCATCGGTATCCTCAGCATCTACGGCATTCTCGGCATCTTCGGCATCCTCGGCATCTTCGGCATACTCAGCATTCTCATAATCTTCGGCATCCTTGGCATACTCGTCATCCTTGGGGTCTTTCTCACCCACAGCATCCTCGGCATCTTCGGTATCCTCAGCATCCACGGCATCCTCAGAATCCTCGGCATCTTCGGCATCCTCTGCATCATCGGCATCCTTGGAATCTTAAACATCCTCGGCATCCTCGGCATCTTCGGCATTCTCGGTATCATCGGCATACTCAGCATTCTCATAATCTTCGGCATCCTTGGCATACTCGTCATCATCGTCATCCCTGGCATCTTTCTCACCCACAGCATCATCGGCCTCTTCGGTATCCTCAGCATCCACGGCATCCTCGATATTCTCGGCATCATCCGCATCCTCGGTATCATCGGCATACTCAGCCTTCTCATATTCTTCGGCATCCTTGGCATCTTTCTCATCCTCAGCATCCTCGGCATCTTCGGTATCCTCAGCATCCACGGCATCCTCGGAATCCTCGGCATCTTCCGTATCCTCGGCATCCTCAGCATCTTCCTCATCCTCGGCATCCTCGGCATACTAAGCATTCTCATAATCTTCAGCAACCTTGGCATACTCGTCATCATCGCCATCCTTGGCATCTTTCTCACCCACAGCATCCTCGGCCTCATCGGTATCCTCAGCATCTACGGCATTCTCGGCATCTTCGGCATCCTCGGCATCTTCGGCATACTCAGCATTCTCATAATCTTCGGCATCCTTGGCATACACGTCATCCTACGGGTCTTTCTCACCCACAGCATCCTCGGCATCTTCGGTATCCTCAGCATCCACGGCATCCTCGGAATCCTCGGCATCTTCGGCATCCTCTGCATCATCGGCATCCTTGGAATCTTTCACATCCTCGGCATCCTCGGCATCTTCGGCATTCTCGGTATCATCGGCATACTCAGCATTCTCATAATCTTCGGCATCCTTGGCATACTCGTCATCATCGTCATCCCTGGCATCTTTCTCACCCACAGCATCATCGGCCTCTTCGGTATCCTCAGAATCCACGGCATTCTCGACATCCTCGGCATCATCCGCATCCTCGGTATCATCGGCATACTCAGCCTTCTCATATTCTTCGGCATCCTTGGCATCTTTCTCATCCTCAGCATCCTCGGCATCTTCGGTATCCTCAGCATCCACGGCATCCTCGACATCCTCGGCATCCTCTGCATCTTCCGCATCCTCGGCATCCTCAGCATCTTCCTCATCCTCGGCATCCTCGGCATACTCAGCATTCTCATAATCTTCAGCATCCTTGGCATACTCGTCATCATCGGCATCCTTGGCATCTTTCTCATCCTCAGCATCCTCGGCCTCATCGGTATCCTCAGCATCTACGGCATCTTCAGCATATAGTTGAAATGTCTGGGACAGAGAAGATAGTGGTCGTGGAGTATTTGACACTCACAGTGCATATCAAGGGCGAGAGAGACAGGGGAAGGCACCGGGACACTTACTTGAGAAGAGGGTAATGGCACAAAGAAAATAGTTATTTCAGACTTACAAGGAAATTGGAATTTGTGAAGAGCCATAATCTTCCACGTTTTGAAAGCCCACGGTATATAGAAGAAGAAGATTACGGTGTATCAAAAAGATTTTCTTTTCTTTTAAAGACTTGGGAAGGGCTTTAACAGACGACAGGCAAATTGACACAGAAATCTAAAAGCCCATTTATCTGTTAAAATGAGACGTCAATGTTTTCATTTTTGCGTAATTTAGACGACAATTTGTCCATCGCGACCTGTATGTTGCCTTCAAAAAGAACAAAATCACAGGACTTTGTATTAATATCAGTATTAGACAGCACAAGTTAGTAGCTTAGTAAATAGGCAGTATCTATCTATCTATCTATCTCTATGTTCCTATCTATCTATCTATCTATCTATCTATCTATCTATCTATCTATCTCTATGTTCCTATCTATCTATCTATCTATCTATCTATCTATCTATCTCTATGTTCCTATCTATCTATCTATCTATCTATCTATCTATCTATCTCTACAGGGCGTTCCAAAAGTCACGCAACAATTGGCAGAAAACATACACTTGTAAAATGGCACCCATTGAAAATTTGCATGACATCATCTTCCATAATTCGACTAATAAAAATTCATAATAATTGTCACTTAGAGAAAGATGATTCCATTTGGTAAATAAATATAACATTTATCAATAGTAATGCGGCTTTTGGAACACGACCATTAAACTGCCCAGAATCTTAACTTTTACATCCTCATGGATGGAGGTTCGATAACTTATTGATTTAAATTTTAAACTGTTGCTTTCATTGATGAACATTCTTCTTCGCCTGTAATTCGTCATTGAATATGGAAAATCGAAACGTTAACCTCGTATTTTACGGCCCCTTGTTTACAACCACCAAGCTAGGTTGTTGTTATTTGTCTTCCCAATAGATTTCGCCTAAAGACGAAACCAATTGAAATTCCTTGCCGCTCATATTCCTCTAGTCGTACCTAATCGAATGGAGACGCAGTTATCAAACAATACATATGGAAACTGCGCACTATACTTTTATGGTTTCTGGAGGCGGAGTGATACACATAAAGGATATAATTTCCGAACCCTGTTACTTCCAAGAGGATAAGCAATTGATCTTCCGCCACGTGTCGGCGATTGAAGAAGAAGAAGAAGAAGAAGAAGAAGAAGAAGAAGAAGAAGAAGAAGAAGAAGAAAAGGTTATGAAAAGGGAATTCGAAAATAAAGTGCAGAAAAGAAATTTAGAAAGAATAAAAGAACAGAAAAGGCAAGAAAATAATAACGGAGACTTAATGAAAGCCATGATCAGGTAGGAACTGAACGAAGACATTAACGGAAGAGTGCTGTTAAGGAAATGGAAAAGGAACAAGGACGAGAAGTTGAGAAGAAAGACGCCATCAAAGGCAATTAAGTCGAAGTGCATAGTAGAGTGTAAGAAAAAAGAAGACGAAGCAAAATGGCCGAAGAAGAAGAAGAAGAAGAAGAAGAAGAAGGCGACGACGAAGGAAATGAATATATAAAGGAAAAACAGGAATGTTAAGAAAAATAGACTGCAAATAAAAATTGAAGGAAGAAGAAGAAGAAAGGAAAACGGAAGTGTATGGAGAAGGAAATTGAAGGAAGTAATAGAAGAAGAATAAAAAGAAGAACCATGACTGAAATAAAGAGAAGAAGATGCGTGAAGAAGAAGAAGAAGAAGAAGAAGAAGAAGAAGAAGAAGAAGAAGAAGAAGGACGAGGAAGAGAAAGAAGAGAAAAACATAAGGAAAAGAAAAAAGAGAAGAGATGAGAAGAGGAAGTAAATTGTAGATAAAGAAAGTTGTAAAAAGACAGCGCAGAATATATAAGGGGAAAATGAGAAGTTGAAGAAGAAAACGAATTGAAGGAGGAGGAGGAGGAGGAAGAAGAAGAAGAAGAAGAAGAAGAAAAAGAAGAAGAAGAAAGCAGAAGACAACGAATAATAATAATAATAATAATAATAATAATAATAATAATAATAATAAAAAAAGAAGAAGATAAAGAAGAAAGAGAATGATAGAAAAGCAAGAAGAAGCGTAAATGAAAGAAAGGGAAAGAGGGATAAAGAAGACGAGTTTGAGAAGGAAAACAAGGATAAGGAATAGAAAAACGAAGAAGAAGAATGCTGGGCAGAGTTAGAATACGACAACTACTATTATTAGTATTCACACAACTAATAATAATAATAATAATAATAATAATGGCAGAAGAACACAAACAAGAAGAAAAAGAAAAAAAATGATGAAAGTAAGTTGACGATAAGGAAAGAAGGCAAGAAAAATGAATGACATTCTAGTGTTAATCCTTTGTTACAAAGATATAAGGAGAATTTCACAGGATTCGTCAATTTCGAAATATCCGGAAGGGGGCGCTTCGGTTCTGTTGACGTGTACGCCTGGTTTAGTTAGAGTGAATAACGAAGATGGCGCACAATTTTTTCTTGGATTTTCTATTTCCCATGATGCAAAGGGCGATTGTTTCTTACGTTTGCTAAAAAATTGGAGTGAGTTATTCAAGGTGGATATTGTATGACGAGATAAAGTACTTTTTTCTTTTGGAGAGGTCGGAGAGGCGCGTTGATTGTAAGAAGACTGAAGCTCTACAAGATATATAAGATGCAGACGATGTACGAACATCAAAAAAAAAAAAAAATGCAATGTCTTGTTTTTTAATAAAATAGTCGCTATTCATTGATCGATTTCGTTTTATTACTTTTCTTTTTGCCTCCTTTGAAATATATTATCTTACAATTCGGGTCCGCTACATTTAAATAAAGTGAGAAACTGCATATTTAGGTGAATCAAAATTTGACACAAGGACATTAAAACGGAGTTAACTGTCAGTATTAAACCGAACACTTATTGCAGTTTAATATATTAACATCTTCAGAAAAGAAAAAAAAGACAAAAAAAAATCTCATAGAAAAATAGATATATAGGTATATAATAAGAAAATATATATATATATATATATATATATATATATATATATATATATATATATATGTGTGTGTGTGTGTGTGTGTGTGTGTGTGTGTGTGTATATATATGAAATATGTGGTGCAGTTCAAAATACAAAATTTAGATTAGTAAAGTTAAAGATATAAAAGAGCGAAATCCTTTCGCCAAAAATATTTAAAGGTACATTAACCTACAAATCATTCGATGAATGTTATGAGCCTTGTTTTTAAAAATCATAAACTATGTAAGGTCTTTCACAATTCGGATGCTACCTGAATTTTACCAAAAGCAAAATAATTTCCATGCCTGAGGATGACTAAATGTACAGTTGAAAGTATTTGCGAAAGACCTTACAAAAGTGGCGACGAGTGTTCGTTGGCATCACAAAACACACCAAATATCCCCTAAAATTATTATATGCATACACAGCCAAAGTCCCCATCTGCGAACATAACGCCATCATCTACAGCCAAATTCTATGGTGTAGGTATGGGAAATCCACTCGGCCCGTGCTTCTCCAATTACTACGTCTCACATAGAAAGCGTGATATTTTAACAGGTCACTAAACCCAAAATATCCGCTACGTAGGCGATATTATTATTTTAGCGAAAAACGCACAAGGAATAGATAATCTGAAAACTAAATTTGAATAAAAATCTGTCCTTAAGTTTACCTACGAATTAAGTAAAAAAGAAAAAAAACAAAACGAAAAAAAAAAAAACTCCCACTTATAGACGTTATAGTAGAATACAGTCAGAATATCATAGGGTAATATCATCAACAATAGTTTTTCTCTTAAATTTTCTTTTTCCTTTACCAGTATCACTTCTAGATTACTATGGAGCCATGATTGAGGACTAATGAAGAGAGAAAAAGGCAGAGTACAATAAAATTGGAACAGAAAAGCAGAGCAAAACACACGAATATGGCGGTCGACTGAGAAATGATTCCGTTTGGGTTAATTCGGTTCAGCTCGATTCGGCAATGTTGTTCGAGAATCGAAATTTTGTTTGATAAACGAGGCATTTTCATCTCGAATATTTCTCTTCGAAAACCGAATTGTTCTACATGTAAGACGTTCGAGAACCGAGGTCGCTCCGTATATATATATATATATATATATATATATATATATATATATATATATATATATACATATATGACTACATTGAAAGAAACTTATGCGTTGAAATATATGAATAATTAAGGCATTTCCTGATATATATATATATATATATATATATATAGAGAGAGAGAGAGAGAGAGAGAGAACGACCTATATATTGCATATATATATATATATAAAAAAGTTTTTTCATGATATATATATATATATATATATATATATATATATATATATATAAGTAAAAAGATTTAATTAATCATATTAATATATGTATAAAATATATACATACATGACTGTTGAAAGAAAAACTTATAACTGAATATATGAATGGTTAAGTCTTTTCCTGATATATATATATATATATATATATATATATATATATATATATATATATAGAGAGAGAGAGAGAGAGAGAGAAATATATATATATATATATATATATATATATATATATATACAAGTCTTTTCATGATATATATATATATATATATATATATATATATATATATATATCAGTAAAAGACTTAATCATATCATAGGTTATAAATTTATTTAATATGAAAATATATATATATATATATATATATATATATTCTTCAAACAAGAATAAGAATATTCCTCTAAACAAGTGAGAATATAATTTATTCATGACTACACATTTTAATAATTTTATTTCCTTCTAAAATGTAAATCATTTACCACAAATGTAGCTGTTGTAGATACGACAAAAATATCTTAAGTTATTATGTCCAATTTTTCGACCCACATGAGTCATCTTCAGGAGTGTGAAAAAGTAAAGACAATGAAAGAAAATCAAACGAATTTTAATCAGCGCATTGCTATTAATGTGTCGTTAGTTTGAAATTTAAACGCAGTACATAGGAAAACAGAAATTCGTGTCAGCAACTTGTAACCGCATCATGTTACAGCAATGTGTAACGGCAGCGTGTAACAACAACGTGTAACGGTATCGTTTAAGAGCGACATGTAACGTTATCGTGTAACAGCAACGTGTAACGGAAACGTGTAACGGCGACGTCTAACGGCAGCATGTAACAGCGATATGTAACGGAAGCGTGTAACAGCGATGTGTAACGGAAGCGTGT
>CAHIKZ030002588.1:32500-45000 GCA_903632075.3 Acanthosepion pharaonis
AACCGTTATTATCTCTCTACCATCACAGAAAAAAAAATCTTACAATCTAAAAATATTTTCTGGTTTAAAATGTTTGTTAAGCCGTACAAAATAAATCATTAAAACAACTCATTATCGTGTGATGGTTAACAATCAAATGACTGAATTGCTGCCGTACAGCAACGGGGAAAGTCCGAAAAACCAAAGCCATGCTCCTATTAATAATAATAAAAAAATAAAACAAGCGTCATACACCCCGCTCCTCGGCCTGCGTCACCCCTCTTGTCAAGTCCGTGAGTAGAGAATGGATTGAAGAATTCTCTAGATTCACGGACTGATCTGCGAAGTTTTAACGAAAATGACAAGCGACCAGTGCCAGGTTTCTTGGTCCGAAACCAAAATTCTACAGAGAAGGCGGCCGTCCGAAATAACATACCAAAGAGATGAAAGCGTAATTCCGAAGGGAAACTGAGTAAGAGACGGCCTAGGAGATGGATAAATCTTGCCGGAGAGAGATAAACATTGGAACTGACAGACACGTTGGTACGGTGACAAAAACCATGCGAAAAACGGACAGATTATATTCCGCACATTTTCTTTCGTCTGTTGTATTTTTCTAACCGTGTAAACATAAACGGTTTCGACAGATATATTCTTTGGCCTTGGAATCGTGGGATTTTTTTTCTTTTGGTTTTCAAAATGGAGGAAGATGAAGACAATGCGCAGTCAACGCTATGTATCTGTCGAAAAAAATATCAAACAAAAGATAGCGCTCAAACGAACTACATTCCTTAGTTCCAGCAGATCTAACCTTCAGGGCTAGGGCCCGCCATGCTACGCGTAGTGTAGCGAGTCAACCTCATTACCTACGTGTCCCACTGTTGATGAGTAAATTTTTCCCACGAACCACTGCTCTATGGAACCGACTCACAAAAGTATGTTTTCCCGATTGCTACAATCTTAACCTGTTTAAATCTTGGTTTGACCGATATTGTCCCCACATATCCGTAAAAGCCAGGGGTGGGCAAACTTTTCGGTGCAAGGGCCACGTTTAAAAAATCACAATTTTAGTGGGCCGCATTGTATATTAACCCCAAATAATTAATATTTTAAATAGACAAAAAAAGACTTTAAAAAATGGAATTCATTTTTATTAATTAATCTTTTAAAGTACTGTAGAAGATTCTCATAAAATGCATTTATTTTAAAGACAAAGCAACTCAGTCTAAAGTAATTTAAAGAAACGGTGGAGTAATAGATAGCGGTTCGGATTGTAGAATCTGAGAGCCAAGTTCGAATTCCAATTGAATCCATTACATTCACTTGCTAATACCCTTGGGAAAGGTATGAATCCTCTTCTCTCTCCAACTATGGATAAATAGCATGACAGACAATTTCTATAGCCTTGGATGGCAGCTGGTCTACCGCAGAAAGAAATGGCAACCTACTACAGGAAAAAATCTGCCTCGTCAGTCATGTATCGAAAGATGGTGTTGTAGAACATTCAACACCATCACTTGATAAGACAATAGAAGTATTAAAACAAAATGGCTATTTTTGTAGTGATTTTATAACATTTTTATGTCACAAGTTTCGAATATATGATTATATTTGCTCTACTCTCTATTGAGCACTTTTTTAAAAGCATAGTATTTGTTGTTTATTTGAATTTATTCCATATACACCAGTTCTATACTTGGTGTGTGTATATATATATATATACGCGTGTATGACACATAACTGACTGGCTGAAAAAATATTAATAAGTATTTTTAAGTGGAAGATTTACATGAAACACAGTTGAAAGAAAAATAACCTTGTTTTAAGAATAAAATATTTTTATTAATTAATATTATAAATTAGAAGATATATTTATTTCAAATAAACTCTGCGTAAAGAAATAAAAAAAAAAACAATTCTTACTAATATTTTAAGGCAGAAACTTCAAATAAAGTAAAGTAATTAAATTAAAAGAGAAAATTAATTTAGATTTTAAAATAGAATCTTCCCATGAAACAGATTTGTCTGAAAACAAATTAATTCTATTTAAAGAAAAAATATTATTGATATTTTGAAGCAATAACGTCATATGAAAGAGATTTATTTGAAAAACAATGTAAAACTCAGCAAGAGAAGGATCTCAATGACTTAATGAGAATAATATATCTGATTTCAGTCATTTAACAATTTGTAATAATTAGGCATCAGGTTGCTTGTAATAATTATTTGGTGTTACTTGGTAACTTTCTCTATCAAATTTAATAACATTTAGCAGGCAGCATGAATTCTTTTGGCGGGCCACATGTATACTTTTGGCGGGCAGCATGTATTCTTTTGGCGGGGGGCATGTAGCCCGCGGGACGTATTTGCCCACCCCTGGCATAAACTCTGACATAAAGATGTCAAATTCTACAATTTTCTATTTATTTATTTTTTTGTACCGGGGATCTCATTTTTGGAAATCATCAAAAAGATGTGAAAATATATACAAACTTTTTTTTAATAATCACCTCCATTGTCAGAGTGAGCCATCAGTTTGCCTTGCAAAACAGGATTTTCATGTCTCGTGTTGCTTCGTGGGGCTGCTTAGATAATGACTTATTTCTATGTATTTGTTTTCTTCATTCTCTTCTCATATCTTGCTTGTAGAACACAAGACCGTCAAGTCTTCTTCAGCTAGTCCCTATATTTTACTGACCAGACTGCCAGAAACGAAGACTTCAAGATGAAGATAAAATTACGCTGCCACATTTCCTCTATTAACAACATTTATAACCAGGCGAAATTTCATGTTCTCAGCATCAGTGTTTCTTGAAATATAAAACTTCCTTACTTTGTTGTCTGGTCTGCAAAATATACAGATATCACGTGACCATTTTTAAAGCTCTACACAGAGAGATTCGGTCTGAGAGCAACATATGGGATGATCGGAATTATTTTAAAATATTTGTCGGATTGTCACTACTTCTCTTTTTATCGCTCCTTGTAGAATGTTTTGTTTGTCAAATTCAGTTTGACAGGCTAATTATTTGTCTATAAATTGTAGGTGTTTGGTTCGTATTTCATTCACTAAGAGGAATATAGAGCTGGTCGTTCTTTGTTCTGTGTTAGTCTTTATACGTTATCTAGTGTTTCACTGACTACAGATATATATATATATATATACCAGCTGATAATGGCAAAATACGGTTACGTTTTACTTCAGGTTCATTATTTTAGATCTGGTTTGCAAATTAGCTCGCATAAATAAATTTCCCCAAGTGAGGACATTTTAATTTTCTATTTATTTGTTTTCTTCATTCTCTGGCCGTAACTTTCTTTTAGCACACAAGACCGTCAAGTTTTCTTCGAATAGGTACTATGTTTTTCTGATCAGACTTCCAAAAACTTCCAAAGTGAAGATAAAATTATGCTTTTGATTAGTTTCTATTAAAAAAACTCTTATAACCAGGCAAAATCCCAATGTTCTCAGCATCAGTGTTTCCTGACTTTTTTGTCTGGTCTGCAAAATATACAAAAATCACGTGACCATCTTGAAAGCTCGACACAGTGAGATCAAGATCGGAGACCAACATATGGTTATTTTAAGTATTCTAGAATATTTGTCCGTCACCTCTTTATTTTTGGTAGTGGAGTCGGGAGCATTTCTATACTCGTTCGTAGTACCTTATAACCTGGAGTTCTATTTTCTTGCGCAAGTATTTTTGCGATAGTGTTTGAATTAAAGATTTCAAATTCTATAATTTTCTGTTTTTTTATACCAAGGATCACATTTTGGACTGGCATCAGAAAGATGTGAAAATATATAAACACTTTTTAAATAAACACCTCCATTGTCAGGGTGAGCTATCAAAACAGGACTTTCAGGCCACTAGTTGCTTAGTCCGTTTCCTGATATAATGCGTTATTTTTATGTAGTTGTTTTCTTCATTCTCTTGTAGCATACAAGACCGTCAAATCTTCTTCGAATAGTTTTACTGACCAGACTGTCAAAAAGGAAACGGTCAGAGTGAAGATAAAATTATGCTGCCAAATTTGTCTCTATTAACAACACACATAACCAGGCGAAATTTCATGTTTTCAGCATCAGTGGTTCCTGAGATATAAAACTTCCTTACTTTGTTGTCTGTTCTGCAAAATATACAGATATCACGTGACTATCTTTAAAGCTCCACACAGATGAGGTCTGAGAGCAACATATGGGTTGATTGGAAGTATTCTAAAATATTTGTCGGACTGTCACCTCTTCTCTTTCTATCTCTCCTTACAGACTGTTTTGTTTGTCAAAATCAATTTGACAGACCAATTACTGGTCTATAAATTGTACGTGTTTGGTCAGTATTTCATTCACTAAGAGGACTATAGAGCTGGTAGTGCTTTGTTATGTGTAAGTCTTTTTGTATTATCTACTGTTTCACTGCTATCTACATGACTAATGATATATACCAGCTTATAATGGTGAAACACGGATACGTTTTACTTCAGGGTCATTATTTCAGATCTGGTTTACGAATTACCCCCTATAACTAACTTTCCCCAGATTTCCCAAATGACGACTTTTCAATTTTCAAGCTTACGGTGACATCACGTTGAAACAGCTGTTTCCGTATGTCACCAAAGTTAAGCAACGTCGACCCTGGTCAGTACTCAGATGGGTGACCGCGTGGATGTGTGGGTGATGTAACGGATAATAGTTCGGAATTATTAATCAGAGAGCCGAGTTCCAATTCCAGTCGGGTTTGTTATATTTAATTAAGCGCAAATACTTGGGAAACATATAAATCCAACTCTTCTCCCCCAGCTACGGGTTAAATTAGTAAAACTTCTGTCACTAAACTATTATTATCTCCAAAAATAAAATAAAATTGTGTACAAAAAAATGTTTATATTTCGGCATTAAATAACCCATAGAGGTGCTGATATGCCGCTAAAGAAAAAAACAACCAACCAATTTTCAAAAGAGGAGGCCTTAAACTTTGTAAGAATACCATGTTTAGCTTGGTAAGATTTTTTTTTTCCCCGGAGCACTTTCACTAATGGGACTGCGAAGAAAGATTACGGTTAAACCTTGGCTTGAAGAGGTCAAGATTCCCGTGACTGAGAAAACATCCTACCGGGAATCTGTTTCCCAAAGCAGTAGTTCTTGGAATGAATCTATCCAAGTAGAATTTGTTTCTTACTAATGAAACAACAGCAATAGTTTGGTGAAGATGTTCCATATACTCCGAGGGAATAGGGCGCCTCGAGGTGGTGTAATGGTTAGCAAGCTTGTCTCGCTAGAACAATTACGACTGAGTAGTGAGTTCGATCCTCACTGGGTGCCTCCTACTTTCGGCCTTGTGCCGCATCTAAGCTATACTTGGAAAATCACTATACTCCAATGGAATAAACATAAAATTGACGTCATATCCAGGACCCCCGACTCAAGGATTTCATAGAAGAAACATTTTTTGTAATCGGTCGAGTCTTATATATAATTCGCCCTTGCATGGAGTATTGCTGCCATATATGGTCTGGTGCCCCTTCTGTTTGCCTCGGGGTTCTTGATAGGCACCAGAGGCGGATATGCAATGTAGTTGGCCCTGCCATGGCGTCTCGTCTACAGTCATTTTCTCACAGACGCGTCGTTGCCTCCCTCTGTCTGTTCTATAAATACTTTCATGGAAATTGCCCCGAGGAGCTGCATTCGCTGATTCCCAGACTTCATGAGTTCAAGCGCCCGACGAGGCTGGCATCCCGCTTCACCCTTTCACTGTCGAAACTATTAAACGTAGCCGTCTCTTCTACGCCAATAGCTTCATGTCTCGCACCTCTCGCCTGTGGAACTCCCTTCCTGTTTCCCTGTGAGCTATAACCTCCAGCTATTCAAGTGTAATGTCAATCGACATCTCCAGTTGCCTTGATCTATCCACTACCCTTCTCCTCATCCTTTCTTCTATCACTCCTATCTGATCTTGCTCCAAATTTTCTGTAACCCCTTGCGTCCTAGTGGCTTCCCGCCTTGCTTGGGGTGAAATGCTTAAAAAAAAATCGGAGACTTCAGAATGCGACGGTAATATTTTATTTCGCGAGACCGATAAATTGGAAGAAGCTGTCTTACTATAGAATTACGAAAGGGAAGGATAACAGCTGATCCTAGAGCTTAGGAGGTCAAGATTATAGTGATCGAGAAAATATCATGTCGGGTATCTATTCCACAAAGTAGCAGTTCTTGGGAAGAAGCTTTTCTGAAGGGAACTTACTTCTTACAACAGAAATACGAAGAGAAAAGATAAAAGTTGATCCTAGACCTGAGGAGGTCAAGATTGTAGTGATCGTGAAAACATCATGCCGGGAGTTTGTTCCACAAAGTAGCAGTACGAATGGAACTTACTCCTTACTATACGAAGAAAATTCGGATGATTCAAACACGTGTACGTGGCATGGCGTGTCCCAAGTACAAAGTTCAGGGTGGTGAAACTTATGAATATAACTAGTCAGAACACGTCATATAGATTCGCCTATCCACTGGTTCACACACCTCCCCTGTCATTTGAAGAGAACTAGAGATTTATCGTTTGTTTAGGATTGGGTTTCCTGCCTCTCCTAAAGTCTACTTCAACTCTATACTACTGTCTCTGCCTAAATTTTATTTACTACTTATTCTCCCCTGTCTTTTGAACAGGAGTAGAGGTTTATCCCTTGTTTCCAGTTTAGGATTAGGTCTCCAGTCCCTTCTAAAGTCTACTTCAACTCTATACTTCTAACTTCTCTGCCTAAACTCTATAATTTTATTTACTATTAATTTTCCTTCAATAGGAGTAGATAGGTTCATAATAAGCCCCATTCTTTTGAACAGGATTAGAGGCTTATCCCTTGTTTCCAGTTTAGGATTAGGTCTCCAGTCCCTTCTAAAGTCTACTTCAACTCTATACAACTGTCTCCACCTAAATTCTGAAATTTTATTTACTATTTATCTATTTTAGCTCCATAGTAAATAGGTTCGCCTATCGTCTGGCTGACACTTTTCCCCAGTCTTTTGAACAGGAGTAGAGGTTTATCCCTTATTTCTTGTTTAGGATTAGATTTCCGGTTCCTTCTGAAGTCTACTTCCACACTATACATCTAGTGTCTCTGATATTTTATTCACTAATCAAAACTTGATCTCTTCAAGAATTAGTCGTTATTTTTTCCTGCATAGCACCAAGAACTTCACTGCATCTTCTTTCTTATACTCATACAACACAACTCAGTATCCGTCTACCTTGAGTGGCTCTTCTTCTTGAATTTGGGGAGCATCAGTAAAAAAACGACGTAGCAATATAACAGTGAGAGACTCGCGATGTTTCGTCTATGGGAAAGAGGTTGCAGGGTGAAAAATAATTTTATTACCCACAAGTACGTGTAAAAGCTTTGGAAAGCTATCAAAGCAGGTGAGTGATTAATGAGAGAGCTGCAAAATTCCATGTTTGGTCTGATCTGGCTGTTTCAAATATGGAGTATTGCAGCGGGAGAGTCAGTACTTACAGGAGCGATACAATGAGCCGACTATTTTAGCAATAGATCAGATTTATGAGTTCCACTTGAGGTCTGGGGAGAACTTGAGTCCCAGTTGACGTTCAAGTAAAGGAGCCTCCTTGAGAGGAGACCCATCTATCATGATGGGAAACAGTGTGGGGTCTGCTAGGCGGTGGTGGGACTTTATAAGTTTGGTTTTGTCCATATTGAATTTTGCAAGCCAGACCTTCCTCCAATGAGCCATCTGAACAAAATCAGATTAGAGATTAGATGCTAAGTTCTGATTATCCAGATTTTTGGAGGGGCATCTATAAAATTTTGTATAACCCGCATAGATATTCACTGATAGAAAATATATCTTCGGCACCATTTTACGTTCTTTATGGAATTATTTTTTTATAAAATGTTACTTTAATATAAGAGAATAAAATGAATTTTTGCAAATGTCTGTTGATCTCTACATGGCTAATTTTAATTCTCTAAGAAATCCATTAAAGAGTAAACATAAAGATATCCAAGAAATTCTGAGTCAAGGTAAGTGAAATATTTTATTATATTATATTGTCTACCATACATAAATATAGTTGTCATTCGTTGGGTCATGCCATCATAAGCCATCCTGTTCATGACTATAAAAGATGGCAAGAATAAACTACATCCGCGTTCTGTGTAAAACTATAAACTATCATTCGATAAGATGTCCCTAGGCAAGAATATAAACTACATCCGCGTCCTGGGTAAAACATCCAGCCTTAAACTGCATCGCGCCCCGTTAAGATGATAAGATGTAAAACTAAATCTGGGTTTTGACTATAAACTGCATCTGCGTCCTAACTAAATGATAATCATCCGCTTCTTGGGCAAGATTATAAACTACATCCACGCCTTGCGTAAGACTATACATTACATCCACGCCTTGGGTAAGATGATGAACTACATCTGCGTCCTGGGTAAGACTATAAACTGCGTCCGCCTCCTGGGTAAGATGATAAACTACATCCGCATTCTGGGTAAGACTGTAAACAACACCCGCGTTCTGGGTAAGACTACTAACTAAATCCGCTTCCTGGGCAAGACTATAAACTACATCCGAATCCTGGTCAAGATGATAAATTATATCTGCGTCCATAGCAAGACGATAAGTCACATCCTTGGGTAAGCCAAATTATATCCACGTCTTGGGTAAAACTATAAACTACGTCCGCCTTCTGGGTAAGATTATAAACTACATCCGACAGAAAAGAAGGTTTTGAGGGGTGTAGAACCACCTCTTAATTGCTAGTGTTCCCATGTCCACCTTGATCCAAGGTGGTAGCACCTGTCAGGTCCCTAGCTATGACCAAATAGTTAATCTCCACCTCACCACCAGGAAAAGGAGTCAAAACACTATGAAAGTATAAATGTAGGTTTTAATACCAGCAATAGTTTTTTTTAGAAAAATTATTACTAGCAATATATTATGACCAGCAGTAGATTTTTGGAAAATAATCTTACCAGCAATAACTTTTTGTTGGCATTAAATAACCCACTGAGTTTGATATGCCGAAAAAGAAACCAAACCAAACCATTTGGTCACAATTGGGTGGCACCCAGCGAGGGCTCAGCTACCCAGCGTGTCTTATTTTGAAGTTTTAATAAGCTTGGCTTAATATGGCGCATGCTCGAATGAAGGATAGTACTTAGAAAGAATGTGTTGCGTCAATGTACCCAGTGAAAATAGCCGTCATAACATAAAGAATGAATAATAATTGAAAATGCTTTATCTAAGAAGGTTAACCATCAGGAGTCATTCAAATTTAGCCATATAGCTATATTCTCTACTTCTACTTCTTATGGATGGGAATTGCAATAAAAAGCACGAGAAATGAAGATGAAAGAAATACTAGTGAAAAATGAATAATAATTGACAATGCTTCATCTAAGAAGGCTAACCAGCAGGAGTCATTCAAATTTAGCCATATAGCTATATATTCTTATGGATGAGAGTTGCAATAAAAAGCAAGAGAAATGAAGATGAAAGAAATACTAGTGAAAAATGAATAATAATTGACAATGCTTCATCTAAGAAGGCTAAAAGGAGTCATTCAAATTTAGCCATATAGCTATATTCTCTACTTCTTAATGGATGGGAAAATAAAAAGCAAGGGAAATGAAGATGAAAGAAATACTAGTGAAAAATGAATAATAATTGACAATGCTTCATCTAAGAAGGCTAACCAGCAGGAGTCATTCAAATTTAGCCATATAGCTATATTCTCTACTTCTACTTCTTATGGATGGAGTTGCAAAAAAAAGCAAGAGAAATGAAGATGAAAGAAATACTAGTGAAAAATGAATAATAATTGACAATGCTTCATCTAAGAAGGCTAACCAGCAGGAGTCATTCAAATTTAGCCATATAGCTATATTCTCTACTTCTACTTCTTATGGATGGAAGTTGCAATAAAAAGCAAGAGAAATGAAGATGAAAGAAATACTAGTGAAAAATGAATAATAATTGACAATGCTTCATCTAAGAAGGCTAACCAGCAGGAGTCATTCAAATTTAGCCATATAGCTATATTCTCTACTTCTACTTCTTATGGATGGGAATTGCAATAAAAAAGCAAGAGAAATGAAGATGAAAAGAAATACTAGTGAAAAAATGAATAATAATTGACAATGCTTCATCTAAGAAGGCTAACCAGCAGGAGTCATTCAAATTTAGCCATATAGCTATATTCTCTACTTCTACTTCTTATGGATGGGAATTGCAATAAAAAGCAAGAGAAATGAAGATGAAAGAAATACTAGTGAAAAATGAATAATAATTGACAATGCTTCATCTAAGAAGGCTAACCAGCAGGAGTCATTCAAATTTAGCCATATAGCTATATTCTCTACTTCTACTTCTTATGGATGGGAGTTGCAATAAAAAGCAAGAGAAATGAAGATGAAAGAAATACTAGTGAAAAATGAATAATAATTGACAATGTTTCATCTAAGAAGGCTAACCAACAGGAGTCATTCAAATTTAGCCATATAGCTATATTCTCTACTTCTACTACTTATGGATGGGAGTTGCAATAAAAAGCAAGAGAAATGAAGATGAAAGAAATACTAGTGAAAAAAATGAATAATAATTGACAATGCTTCATCTAAGAAGGCTAACCAGCAGGAGTCATTCAAACTTAGCCATATAGCTATATTCTCTACTTCTACTTCTTATGGATGGGAGTTGCAAGAAAAAGCAAGAATGATGAAGTTGAAAGAAATGATGCCTCATAATTATCAGTTATTAATCATGCTTCATCTCAATATGAATTATTACTCTTTTAAGGAAAGAATATAAGTACTTTCGAAACCATAGGGGAAATAAATGGCTTTAGTCAAATATGGGACGCTGCTTCCCTTTTAGAAAAAAAATGAATCTCCAACAAGTTTCATTTTGTGTGTTTAGTGCAAATGTAAACGTCTGTAAATTTTATTTCTAACTTTGTAACTGATATCATATTACCTGAGCTGTCAATTATTTACTTTTTATAATGTTTCCTCCTTGGGAATGCAGGAAAATACTCAAAGAGGCCAAGGTCTTTCAGTGCACACATACATAAACATACACGCCCAAACAGAGTGTATATATATATATATATATATATATATATATATATATATATGTTAAATGCAGTGAGAACGAAAGTAATGTATAAATTCTAGCATTCACAGCATTAATTCAAAAGAGGGCTCAATACCGATAGTAGAGCGATTATTATTTATTATAATTTTATCATAAAGGCAAAAACAGTTTATTCACTGCAAAGATGCAACTTCGTTTCAGTGCATTTCAATTGCACCTCAACTGGTGAGAACCAAAAATGGTTATGAACAGTTCTTTATAGGCAAGCGACATGTGAAATGTCACTTCCTGTTTTTCAATTGTTTGAAAAAAAAATATACATAAAGCAAAAAGTGGACCGTTGTATAATGTATATATATATATATATATATATATATATATATATATATATATATATATATATCGATATTTTTACCGTAGGCTAATGATATTTCAGTAGTTCGTTTTAGATGGGTTGGTGGTGGTAATGAAATAAAATAATTATAATAGTAATATAATAATAATAATAATATATATATATATATATATATATATATATATATATATATATATATATATATATAATTAACATTTATTATGTTTTTTTTATACGTTCTTTTTATAGATACAGATATTTAAGTAAATGCTCTGTTTACAATAAACAGTATTAACGATATTTACCGGCCTGAATGTCCGAGAAATTTTCATAGAATATATTCTTCCTCTATGAAACTTTCTCGGACATTCAGGCAGTAAATGTCGTTTTTATTATAAACAGACCATGAAATATTTGTATCTATAAAAAAAAAAAAAAAAAAAAAACGTATATAAAAAAAATCATTATAATTGCCGGACTTTGTCTATTTCATAATGTATGATATATATATATATATATATATATATATATATATATATATATATATATATATATTTCTTTCTATCTATCTATCTATATATATATATATAATTATATATATATATCATTATCAATCTATTATTATCTATATCTATATATATCATTATCTATCTATATATATATAATTATATATCATTATCTATCTATATCTATCTATCTATATTTATATAATTATGTATCTATGTATATCTATATATATATATATATATATATATATATATATATATCATTATTTATCTATCTATTTATATCTATCTTTCTATCTATCTATATGTATGTATATATATATATATATATATATATATATATATATATATATATATATATATTATATATACTACTACTACTCTGAATAGACTGTCTGGTATCATTTAATATATCCAAAACTAAACGAGTAATATTTCAGTTACCTATCTCCCGGTTCAAACATCTTCCTGATTTTTTAAACAGGTGTAGATTGTTTAGATTGAGTTTCCGGTTCCTTCTCCTCTAAACTTCCGGCGTCTCCGCTTG
>CAHIKZ030002588.1:50000-62500 GCA_903632075.3 Acanthosepion pharaonis
AATGCCTACTAAAAGAGAAGAAAGTGGAATAATTATACCAAATCAATCGTTAAGTTTGTTGCTAGGAAAGTTGGTTTACTGTGTTGTACTAATCACTTTTTCTCGCCAGATTCTATTTTACATGTTTATAAGTCTACCACTCATCCATGTGTTGAATATTGCTGTCACATCTAGCCTGATGCTTCTGCTAAATATCTAGAGATTCTTGACAATATCCAAAGAAGAATCTGCAATGTTATCAGTCCTGACCTGGTATCTTGGCTTCACTTACTTTCCTAGCATCATAATGTAGCATCCCTGTTCTTATAAATTCATAAATATTTACATGCTAATCGTTTTGATGAGCTTACCTCTTGGTATCTTGACTTTACAAATTGAAGTGCAGTACTAGGTTGGCAGTTACGTCTCATCGTTTTACTGTTGAAATTGCTAGATGTAACTGTGAGTTCCATGCCAATAGTTTCTTCTCTCAGACATCTTTGTGGAACTCATCTGGCTTCTTGCTTTCCTGTAAACTATGATTTTCAAAAATTTAAATGCAACATCAATCATCATCTTCTGTCTACTTGAATCCTGTTCTTTTATTGTTATTCTTACTCAGAAACCTCTTCTCAGTTTTTTTTTCACTCTCAGTAACCCCTTGCATCTTAGTAGCCTTATCACTTTTGTTGTGGGTTGAAAACAAAAGGAAGTACAACTAATAAAAGTATTTGTTTTAAACTTCTTATTTTTATTTCAGTTAATTTTTTCTAACATCTTATTTTTAAAGAATTATTATAATATATTCATTAATATAGCCTTATCAAGGAGAGTTGTGATCAAAGTAGTATATTTAGTAGCATAACATAATTAAAGGAAAATGACGTTTTAGAATCACAAGTCTAAGGGCATGTGTCAGGATGCTGAAGTGGATTTTACCAGGCAATGGATATACAAACTGGCCAGTGTTGTGTATAAAAATGTTCAACCTTCTCAACACTAATTGTTGAACATGGAGTTGTTTATCCTCCATGAGTAGAACATCTGCTCATAGGAACGGTCGTTACAAAGTGGGTTGCAAGGCATAGTGTATATTTAATTTTATGTACAAATTGAAGTGCAGTATTAGATTTTTGGGGCCTAGTTACGATAATCTTAATTCTGGAAATCATACAAAAATATCACAATGATAAAATCGGTCAATAATTATTTATACTGGGACTCGTGCATTAAATTACAAGTAATCCATAATGATAACTTAAATTTCTGACATCATATTTATATTTGGTATATGAATTATTTCAAACTGTTTCTAAATCTTTGATTGTCTTTCTATACATCAGACTCATCTGTAAGACACGTCCGCCGCTCTTCTGAGGCGCTCCGTACGTTTTCGGAACCACTGCCGTAGACGGAGCCTATGAACAAAGAAGTATTTTCTATCGCCTATTCGGAAGCAAAAATAATGAAAAACTTATTAGATTTGGCCAAAGTTTTAGCCGGAAATTTAGTCAAAATAAAAAAAGGAAATGTTTAAAATCAGAATAAAGACGTTTAAAATTCAATTATCCAGTCATTGTTGTAACAGGCGATGAAAAAGGTGACACAAAAATCCGAAAACGTATAAGAATAATGAAAGATGCCTTTCAGAAGCTAAGCAATATTTTATGTTTTTCTATCTATTTATCTATCTATCTATCTATCTATCTATCTATCTATCTATCTATCTATCTCAATCTGTACATCTATCTATCTTTCTATCTATCAATTAATCAATCTATCATTCTATTTGTTTTTCTCGATTTTTTTCGTATTACTGTCTACCCATCTGTTCGTATCTATCTATCTATCTATCTATCTATCTATCTATCTATCTATCTATCTATCTATCTATCTCAGTCTGTACAACTATCTGTCTATCTATTTTATTCTGTTTTTAATATCTATCTATCTATCTATCTATCTATCTATCTATCTATCTGTGTTTTAATATCTATCTATCTAAGTCAGTACAACTATCTGTCTATCTATTTTATTCTATTTTTAATATCTATCTATCTATATATCTGTGTTTTAATATCTATCTATCTATCTAAGTCAGTACAACTATCTATCTATCTATTTTATTCTGTTTTTAATATCTATCTCTTTCTCTCTCTCTCTCTCTATCTATCTATCCATCTGTGTTTTAATATCTATCTATCTATCTATCTATCTATCTATCTATCTATCTATCTATCTCAGTCAGTACATCTATCTATCTATCTATCTATCTATCTATCTATCTATTTTATTCTGTTTTTAATATCTATCTATCTATCTATCTACCTATCTATCTATCTACCTATCTATCTATCTATCTATCTATCTATCTATCTATCTATCTATCTATCTACGTATGTGGTACTCATTTCCACTATCTATTCTATATATTGTGGAACAGACCCCCAACGGAATACTCCCTCGATCGCTACAATCTTAACCTCTTCAAGCATAGGTTCAGCCGTTATCTATCCTACATATCCTCCTACTTATCACTTCTCACTCTTACACACTTACAATAATCTCAATCGGTAAGAGATTCTTGGTAGTCCAAGCCTCTTGGGCCTTGTAATGGGTTAACATTTATTAAAATCGAAAAACAATCTTTACTACTGCGTTTGATAGGAAAGTCACAAACGTTGCTTAGAGCTAAATGAAAAATTAGGAATTGGTAGAGAGTAAGGATCACCCACGATCCTGAAGTGTCTCATAAAAGAAGTAGAATGCCGACACATAACAGCTCATCACCCTAACCCATATCAGGTCCATCAAGAGCGTTGAGTGCTCTATCTTTCTAAATCCCAACCTTTTTTATTTCCCCCCTCTCAGCGTCAATGTCACCCCCTCATACCGTGTTCCATTTGGTGTCTGCGTTTTTTCGTCTTTAATATTTTTTTTTTTTTAAGCCATCGTTAAGTGTTTAGAAGCAAAGATAACGGCACCCGAAGTATTTCGAAAGACAATGTCAACATTTGGTGGATTTGCTTTCAACATTATAAATAAGACGGCTCCCCCAAAAAACACAAGGTGATACACATGGCGGGTGTATGTAAATGCGTTTTGTTTACAAATACGCACATTCGTTTACATAAACATGCGGGGCAGACACCCGTATACACTGGCGCTCAAACGTGTCACGACACGAGTAAAATGACACTACTGCCGTCTCGAGTAAAAGTCGACCACCTTAAGAGACAGGAAATTGTTGAAAATAAAGAAAAAAGTCAATGCTGGAGATATGGTCCTACTGATGAATGGCGTCATATATGGCAGTATAAGGTGGGCAATCGCTTCACGGCTGAAAAAAATGCTTGGAACAGCATACAATTAAGAGTAACCTACCAAATAAGATCTTGTAAATTGTTGGCAGAACACATGGTCTGAGTGAGACGGTCAGGCGCTGGGATTGCTTAGAGTTATAAAAGACAGAAGGTTGTCGACTGCCGTATGACTGTCCACGACTTGAAGAGACATAAAAGAAGAACATGTAAAGGATGTGTGGAAAATGCCGGCAATGTCGAATCGGCGATCTGTGTATTTATGCTTATTTGTCTGACTGTCTGACTCTTTGTCGGTCTATCTATCAATCTATCTTTCAATATGTGTTTTAACATCTATCTGATTGTATTTTAATATCTATCTATCTATCTATCTATCTATCTAAGTCTGTACATCTATCTCTTTATCTATCAATCAATTAATCAATCTATCTTTCTATTTGATTTTCTCGATTTGTTCGTATTACAGTCCCCGCATCTGTTCGTTTCTATCTATCTACCTATCTGTCGCTCTCAGTTTGTACATCTATCTATCTATCTATCTATCTATCTATCTATCTATCTATCTATCTATCTATCTATCTATCTTATTCTGTTTTTAATATCTATCTATCTATCTATCTATCTATCTATCTATCTATCTGTCGCTCTCAGTTTGTATCTATCTATCTATCTATCTATCTTTCTATCTATCTATCTATCTATCTTGGTCTGTTCTATTTATCTTATTTATCTATCTATCTATCTATATCTATCTATCTATCTATTCTGTTTTTTTAATATCTATCTATCTATCTATCTATCTATCTATCTATCTATCTATCTTATTCTGTTTTTAATATCTATCTATCTATCTATCTATCTATCTATCTTATTCTGTTTTTAATATCTATCTATCTATCTATCTATCTATCTTATTCTGGTTTTAATATCTATCTATCTATCTATCTATCTATGTGGTACTGTTTTTAATATCTATCTATCTATCTATCTATCTATCTATCTTATTCTTTTTTTATTTAATATCTATCTATCTATCTATCTATCTATTCATCTATTTTTAATTTTCTATCTATCTATCTATCTATCTATCTATCTATCTATCTTTCTAGCTATCTTATTTTATTTTTAATATCTATCTATCTATCTATCTATCTATCTATCTTATTCTGTTTTTAATATCTATCTATCTATCTATGTGGTACTGTTTTTAATATCTATCTATCTATCTATCTTATTTTGTTTTTAATATCTATCTATCTATCTATCTATCTATCTATATATCTATTTTATTCTATTTTTTTAATATCTATCTATCTATTATTCTGTTTTTATCTATCTATCTATCTATCTATCTATCTATCTATCTACTATTTTTTAATATTTATCTATCTATCTATCTATCTATCTATCTATCTATCTATCTATCTATCTTATTCTGTTTATAATATCTATCTATCTATCTATCTATCTATCTTATTCTGTTTTTTAATTTTAATATCTATCTATCTATCTATCTATCTTATTTTATTTTTTTTATCTATCTATCTATCTATCTATCTTATTCTGTTTATAATATCTATCTATCTATCTATCTATCTATCTATCTTATTATTCTTTTTAATAATATCTATCTATCTATCTATCTATCTATCTATCTATGTGGTACTTTTTTAATATCTATCTATCTATCTATCTTATTATTTTTTTTTAATATTAATATCTATCTATCTATCTATCTATCTATCTATCAGTATAAGCTAGACAATCGCCTCACGGATGAAAAAGATGCTTGAAACAGCATACAGCTTATTCTGTCGGCGAATTTCATCAGAAACAACGAAAAGGCTGCAAAAATTCTGTGTATTAATATTTCTTCTGATTTCTGCCATGTACGCATTTCTTTTCCGAGTCCCGCCCAGTGACCTAAGGTCAGAAATGGCATCATGGCATTTTCTACTGAGCAATTAAAAAAAAAAATACAAATACATCCACACAAATATTTTACATAGATAAAGCCCTTCGTAAGGTGTGGGCTTTACTCGTGAGAACATTCTTTTGTATTTCTTTAAAGCATAGACTTCCAGGAATCCCTTCACTGAATCTACTGGAATCTTTTTCCAACCAATCCGGGGGTTCCAAATATAACAGGGATTGTCGATGTTCCCATGTGCCACATTTTTGAGATTTCGATTTCAAGGTCCTTGTATTTTGACAGCTTTTTGAAGATCTTCAAAGATACATTGCAGTCTGCAGGGGATGCCATATCAATAAGGAGGCAATTTTTTGGTTTGCTGTCTCTAAAGAATAATGTCTGGGCGGTTAGCACTATTATTATTATTATTATTAGTAGTAGTAGTAGTAGTAGTAGTAGTAGTAGTATCATTATTATTAATGTTGTTTTATTTCCCTTGATTTTTGGTGTGTACACATTTCTTTCCGGGTCCCCGTTCCCAAGAGACCTAAGGCCAGAAATGGCGTTATGACATTTTGCACTGACCAATTAAAACACACACACACACACACAAACACACACATATACACACACATTTTACATAGATAAAGCCTTCGTAAGTTGTGGGCTGTACTCGTGACAACAATTTTTTTTGTATTTCTTTAAGTCATGGGCTTCCAGGAATCCCTTCAATGTTCCTGGAATCTTTTTCCCATCAATCCGAGGGCTCCAACTACAACAGAGATTGTTGATATTCCCGTCTCCCTCATTTTTGAGATTTCGATTTCAAGGTCCTTGTATTTTGATTGTTTTTTGAAGATCTTCAAAGATACATTGCAGTCTGCAGTCATTGCCATATCAATAAGGAGGCACTTTTTTTGCTTGTGGTCTCTAATAACAATGCCTGGGCGGTTAGCACTATATTATTATTATTATTATTTTTATTATTATGAGTAGTAGTAGTAGTATTATTTCCTTTAATTTCTGGTGTATACTCATTTCTTCCCGGGTCCCAATCAGAGACCTAAGGTCAGAACTGGCATCATTACATTTTCTACTGAGTAATTTAAAAAAAAAAACAAATTGAGATCACACACATTTTACATAGATAAAGCCCTTAGTAAGTTGTGAGCTGTACTTGTGAATACAATTTCTTGTATTTCTTTAAGGCTTGGATTACCAAGATTCTCTTCATCAAGTTTATCGGAAGCTTTTGAAATGAATCCGAGAGTTCCAAATACAACTAGAATTATTGATGACCTGATATGCCACATTTTTTGAGATTTCGATTTCAAGTATCAAAATGTATTTTGATAGTTTTTTGAAGATCTTCAAAGATATATTACAGTGAGTAGGGACTGTCATATCAATAAGAAAGCACATTCTGTTTTTGCGGTCTCTGATCACGATGTCTGGGTGACTAGATTTGATTGTTCTCTCCATGTGTATTGCAAATTCCCATAAAAGTGTAACAGAGTCTGGGTAGTGTGCCTGCCAATTACCGGGTCTGGTTGGAGGTCCATTGCAATTTTTATTATTATTATTATTATTATTATTATTATTATTATTATTATTATTATTATTATTTTATTTCATTTGATCTCTGGTGGATACTCATTTCTTTCCGGGTGCCGACCAAAGACCAAAGGTCAGAAATGCCATCATGTCATTTTTCAGTGAGAAGCTTTGAAAAAAATCACACATATTTTACATAAAGATCTTCGTAAGGTGTGGGCATACTTATGAAAACATTTTTTTTTGTCTTTCTTTAAGGCATGTGCTACCAGGAATCCCTTCAAAGAGTCTACTGGAATATTTCCCAATCAATCCGAGGGCTCCAACTACAACGGGAATTGTTGATGTTCCCATGTGCCACATTTTTGGAGATTTCGATTTCAAGGTCTTTGTATTTTGATAATTTTTTTTTTGAAGATCTTCAAAGATATGTTACAGTCTGCAGGGACTGCAATGTCAGTAAAGAGGCACATTCGGTCTTTGCGGTCATTAATCCCGATGGGGTCTTGGTGATGAGCTTTTATTCTTCTGTCTGTGTGTCTTGTAAAGTCCCATAAAATGTTAGAAGTCCTATCTCCGTAACTGGGTCTGGATGATGCTCATTCTTGCAGTTTTATTTCCGTAAAATTTGCAGATTTTCCATTGCAAATATTGGCCCACTCTGTCGTGCCGTGTTTTATATTCAGTGGGTGCCAATACCGCGCAACCTGATACAAGATGGTCAATTGTTTCTAGGTATATATCATAAAACCTGCATTTGTGACTAACACAGTTTTTAAATGTGTGTGTTTGGTAATTTCTAGTTAGCAAGCATTGGTTCTTTGCAGCAATTATTATTATTATTATTATTATTATTTGTGTATCTTATGTTTCCTGCTTTGTATCCTGTAGAGCTGGGTCCAAACTATTGTCCTTAGCCCCCATAGGAGAATTGTCATTTAATTGATAGCACTTTACCTAGTATATGGGACGTTCTTAGTAGGGTGATCTTCCTGCAACTTGTATGCTGATGTTATCTGGGACACTTTTAGCAAAATTGTCTATTCCTTTTCTGACGAGTCCCAGAGCTCCGATTATTATTGGTACAGTCTCAAGCATTGGTTCTGTGCAGTATAATTATTATTATTATTATTATTATTATTATTATTATTATTTGTGTATGTTTCCTGCTTTGTATCCTGTAGAGCTGGGTCCAAACTATGGTCCTTAGGCCCTAAGGAAGAATTGTCATTTAATTGATAGCACTTTACCTAGTATATGGGACGTTCTTAGTAGGGTGATCTTCCTGCAACTTGTATGCTGATGTTATCTGGGACACTTTAATAAAATTGTCTATTCCTTTTCTGACGAGTCCCAGAGCTCCGATTATTATTGGTACAGTCTCAAGCATTGGTTCTGTGCAGCAATTATTATTATTATTATTATTATTATTATTATTATTTGTGTATGTTTTCCTGCTTTGTATCCTGTAGAGCTGGGTCCAAACTGTGGTCCTTAGTAGCTATAAGAGAATTGTCATTACCTAGTATATGGAACGTTCTTATTTCCTCAAGGACACATGGCACAGGGGATAAAGCTGTTAGATCCAGTACAGGACCCAAAGAGTGTGAATTCAATACCTGGTTAATGCAGTGGTTAACTAGGAGAGGGGAATTAACAGAAGATAACTGATAACTGACATCCATTAAACATGGCACGTGAAACTAGAACAGTCTACCCCAGTGAGCGAAATAAAGGGTTCAGTTTGACATTCCAACCACCTGAAGAAGGCCGGAGCGTACAACGAGCGAAACGTTGTAATAAATATGGCGACAAAGATGAGGACAATAGTCCGAATAATGTAAATAGTATACATAATACCTCATCTCAGAAATATAAACAGATAGTGAAGGGCCGAAACGTTGTAATAAATATGGCGACAAAGATGAGGACAATAGTCCGAATGATGTAAATAATGTACATAATACCTCATCTCAGAAATATAGACAGATAGTGAAGGGCCGAAACGTTGTAATAAATATGGCGACAAAGATGAGGACAATAGTCCGAATAATGTAAATAATGTACACAATACCTCATCTCAGAAATATAGACAGATACTGAAAGGCCGAAACGTTATAAAAAATATGGCGACAAAGATGAGGACAATAGACCGAATAATGTAAATAATGTACATAATACCTCATTTCAGCAATATAGACAGATCAATGAAGTCCATCACAATGATAACCATTAATTTAGTATTTAGCCTTTTTTTTATATTATGATTCTGATGTTGTATAATTAAGTGTATGTTATTAATTATATTAAATAGTCAGTATGGGTGTGTGGCCGATTTCGCTTTCTGACTATGATACCCGGGTTCGAATATCACTACGGTTGATTTTTCAGGAAGTAGACCTCCTGATGAAATCGTTCTGGAATGGGGACGATCCCAGCCTGCGGAACGTTTGGAAAGTGGCTGAAGACCATACCACGGGTTGACCCAAGCCTTGTGAGTGAAATTGTGTGGACGGAAAACCCTTAGGCGCCGTCGATAGCAGTGCTAGCACGAAGTCACAAGTCATCGTGACCGAGGGTTTGTGTGTGCTGGCCTTGTTCAGATTGTTGATCACGCTCGATAGCACGTTCTCTCCTAGGAACTGTAACTAAGGTCTGCTCAGCATAGTTGTAGTATAAACCACAGGTCGACTCTGTGGGTGTTGAGCAAACACAAATGTGCCTGAGCGAGCGTCTGCAATAGGGATTGGCTAGCTGCTCAAATAGACGGGTATCCTCGAATACGAGTAGCCAGCTATTATTATTGTTATTATTATTATTAATTATTCAACATGTGTTGAACAAACATAAATGTACCTGAGCGAGCGTCTGCAATAGGGATTTTTAGCTGCTCAAATAGACGGGTATCCTCGAATACGAGTAGCCAGCTATTATTATATTATTATTATTATTATTATTAATTATTCAACATGTGTTGAACAAACATAAATGTACCTGAGCGAGCGTCTGCAATAGGGATTGGCTAGCTGCTCAAATAGATGGTATCCTTAATACGAGTAGCCAGCTATTATTATTATTATTATTATTATTATTATTATTAATTATTCAACATGTGTTGAACAAACATAAATGTACCTGAGCGAGCGTCTACAATAGGGATTGGCTAGCTGCTCAAATAGACGGGTATCCTCGAATACGAGTAGCCAGCTATTATTATTGTTATTATTATTATTATTATTATTAATTATTCAACATGTGTTGAACAAACATAAATGTACCTGAGCGAGCGTCTGCAATAGGGATTGGCTAGCTGCTCAAATAGACGGGTATCCTCGAATACGAGTAGCCAGCTATTATTATTGTTATTATTATTATTATTATTAATTATTCAACATGTGTTGAACAAACATAAATGTACCTGAGCGAGCGTCTGCAATAGGGATTGGCTAGCTGCTCAAATAGACGGGTATCCTCGAATACGAGTGGCCAGCTATTATTATTATTATTATTATTATTATTAATTATTCAACATTAGTCAATTTGTTTTTATTATCCTGCAGCATAAAGTTCTTGTAGAGGAGGAACGATGCATATTGAAGTTCAAAAATGCAGGTAGATTGCACACTAAACTGCAAATGACATGGTATGTTGCACACTAAAGTAGCACCAATATTAGAATATTTGTATGCCAAGTCTGGCAAAAGGCAACTGTAATGGGGACTGATCTCACCTCACGAATGGATTGGCTAATAAGACGGGGGTCATTTAAAACTGCACTAGAGTAGGCTTCCAACTACAGCAGGGTTTACTTCTAATGGCGCACGGACTCATATTAGCTTCTTTTTTTTTTAATCGACTTAAGCAGCAATATAATAAAAGTAATCGCCAGAGGCGTTTGTGGAAGGGATCCATTTTTTACAATTTTTTTTCCCTTGGCCCAGCAACGACCCCTGGTTATCAGAATGCAGTCAGTATCTTACTACCCCGTTCCTAAACCAACACCTTTCCTAATATATCCCAATTCTCGAGCCGATTCCTCTCCTCCCAACATTAAGTGACCAGCAGAAAGGGGTACTAGCAACGCGTGGGGCCCTCAATCTGTAGAATTAAAAACTGATAAGAACGAATCTTTCCAGGTCCTTTATTTTCTTGATTTTCTCTCTTTCTCTTTTCCACGGGTTTTAAAGCGTTCGTATCAATTGCTGGGCATAACATTTTAAGCCATTGACCAAGGTTTTATCAGCAGAGACATTTAACTAGAGACTAAACAGAACAAGTGTTCGTTTAACCTGTCACTGCCGTTTTAAAGAGACAAAGAATAGTAGTTTCACTAAGTGGTATAGTTAAAACGTAGCTGCTTATAAAATGTTGGGCAAATAAGGATCGTTTTTCGGCCTTTAAGCTGAGATTCGATCACGGCTACGACTAGTTTGGACTATTTCGGCCTGGACTAGCTAAGACATTTTATGACCAGCGTTGACTAGGCTCTGACCAGCTTGGACATGCTAAGACCAGTTTTGGACCTTTTGACCCTTTGAGTGGAAACACTCGGGGCTCCCACGTTAAACCGACCTTGTGTCACATCCTGACCCGGCGGGAATCGGGTAAATACCTTGTCGCTAGAAACAAGCACAACGGACAGATCTTATATTACATGTAATAGTTGATTTCTGCTTAAACAAAATATTTGCGTGTATGAGCAAGTGGATTATCGGTGCAAAAAGTGAAAGAGTTGAGTTTAAATTCGGTTGCACCCACTTTCAGACAGATGCTCTTGCGAAAGGAATTAATCTAGTTACCTCTAAGCCGGTGCGGTTGTTTAAATATCTGGGAAGTGTTTCGACAGAAGACGGTAAGTGTGACACTGAGCTCCGAAGACGTATTGGGATGGCAAAGGCCGCATTCCAAATTCTGGTCAGAGTATTGCAACAGAGGAGGATCTCTTTGGTAGCAACAACAACAACAAAAAAATACTGAGCTGCTACGTGGCATCTGTCCTCCTTTACGGCAGCGAATGTTGGACGGACTCCTCAAACATGAAAAAAACAGAGACTCGAGGCGACGGAGAAAACGATGCTGAGCATAGCATAGACCGATCGTGTAACCAACGGTGAGTTCTTGGAGAGGATGCAAACAAGGAGAAGGCCTATACCTAACATCAGGAAGAGGGAGCTGAGGTTTCTGAGACACCTAATGAGAAAGGACGGTCTGGAGAAACTGATACTCACAGGTCTAATAAAGAGAAAGTGAGACAAGGGAAAGCAGCGCATGACATACCTGGCGGGCTTAAGCAAGTGGATGACAGAACGTGGTCTAGGGGGGGGGATTGACAGAGGGACGAAACTTATTGAGTGCTACAAGGAATAGGTAGAAGTGGAGAGCCATTATCGCCTACGTCCTGAAGAGACACGGAACATAGAAAAAAAGAAAGACCTCCTAAGATTTTCTAAAACAGAGCATACCAGGATGAAAAAAGGGCCCCAAACTTGATAAAAAAATAATTTATCGTCAAAATGTTTATTTTATTATTAAGAGGAAAAAACAAACTATTTTTTGATTATTTTATTAAATTTTTAATCCTTACTGGCACGTTTCAAATTTTGCTTAAAGATCTTGATTTTCTTGCGTCAGCGGTTGGGCTAAAGTTAGTTTCGGGGGTTTTAGAGTCTTTTTTGGTGTTAAAAACACAGCGATTTGGAAATTCTTGCAAAAATCAAATTATTGTCAGATTT
>CAHIKZ030002588.1:67500-72500 GCA_903632075.3 Acanthosepion pharaonis
ATTGATAATTTAATTCAATTTAATTTTAATAATTTTTAATAATTATTTTGAAATATTTTTTCATAAAAAATTTTTTTGAAACATGATAATTTTTTATTTAAATATATGGATAAAAAATTAAAAAAAAAAAAAAATTAAAAAAAAATTTTTTATTCAAATAAAAAACAGACCAATTTAAAAAATCATTAAAATAATTTATTTATTCAAAATTGAAATTTTTCAAATTTTCCTTAATCAGTAAATGAATGGAATTTAAATTATTTTTTTATATATATATATATATATATATATATATATATATAAAGAAAATATATATATATATATATATATATATATATATATATATATATATATATATATATATATATAAATTTATATATAAAGATAAACGAATAATTTAAAATTTTTCATTTATTTATTCAAATATTAATTTCATTACCAAGTCACATTCTAATACAACGTGGAATTCATGGATAAATATCAGTATAAATTACCATGAAATATATATAAAAAAATTCAAAAAAAAAATGTTCACATTTACACACAACACATATATATATATATATATATATATATATATATATATATATATATATATATATATATTTGATTAAAAAAAAATATTTAAAAAAGACGAAATTCTTTTTTAATCGAGCTACTAGATCTTCATCTAGGTTACATTTTTTGTTGAAATAGTTATAAACAATTGAAAATTCAATTTATTAACGAGGAAGGAAGGATTTTTTTTGATTTATATTTAATAATAGCGAAAAAAGTGGGCAAGGGACAGAATGCCTATATAATCATGGGGAATTCAGCGGATGCTTTTCATTTTGCAAAATTTCTAAGGGTTTTACTGTTTGACAAATTTTTTTTGAAATAAATATATCAATTTTTTTATAGAATCAAAGGTGACGACGACGATACAACAACAAAAACAACAACGACGAAGAAAGAAGAAGAAGAAGATGAAGAAGATTATTATTTGGACAGACAGGAATTTTAATAAAAATTGTTTGAAAAAAATACAAAAGTATGGTAATAAATATTTTGACGGAATTTGTAATTCACGTTTTTCCAAAGAAATTTTTGAAAATGTTTCGTTTAATTTAGAATTTTTATTTAAATCACATTCAAACAAAAATTCAGTACTGGATTGTTAAATAATTTTTTATATATTTCAATTTATTTATTTATTTGTTTTAAAAAGTCATAGAAGATAAGAAAAAAGATGGGCCCGCTGTCATATAAAAAAATGTCAATTGGGATAGTATTAAATCAAATTGACAGCCCGTGAAATTTATTTTTATATATATTTATGATATTATAATCTAAAAGAATTTCAAAGAAGTTTAAAAAAATTTTTAATCAATTTATGAGAGTTTTAAATTTTATGTCTTAAAATTTAAATTTTATTTTTTAATTTTTTTTAATTGTTTAAATTCTTTAAATTTAGATAAACCATTGAATTTAAAATAGATAATTATATATATATATATATTATGAATAAAATTATTTTTGTATGTGTGTGTGTGTTATAATTATATCCACTGGACATTCTTTTAAATAAAAAAAAAAGGATACAGTATAAAATTAATTTTATTTTAATGATGAAATGAAAAAAAATTATAATTAAAATATATGAATCAGACATTTTTCATTTACAAAATACACAACATTATAAGTTATATATATATCAATTTATATATATATATATATATATATATATTTTTATATTTTTTTTTTAAGCGTTTCACCCCAAGCAAGGCGGGAAGCCACTAGGACGCAAGGGGTTACAGAAGATTTCGAGCAAGATCAGATAGGAGTGATAGAAGAAAGGATGAGGAGAAGGATAGTGGATAGATCAAGGCAACTGGAGATGTCGATTGACATTACATTTGAATAGCTGGAGATTATAGCTCTCAGGGAAACTGGAATAGGGAAGGGAGTTCCACAGGCGAGAGGTGCGAGACATGAAGCTATTAGAGTAGAAGAGACGGCTACATTTAGGAGTTTCGACAGTGAAGGGGTGAGAGCGGGATGCCAGCCTCGTAGGGCGCTTGAACTCATGAAGTCTGGGAACCAGCGAATGCAGCTCCTCGGAGCAATTGCCATGAAAGTATTTGTAAAACAGACAGAGAGAGGCGACGGCGCGTCTGTGAGAAAGTGACTGTAGACGAGATGCCAGATCAGGGCCAATTATATTGCATATCCGCCTCTGGAGCCTATCAAGAACCCCTGAGGCAAACAGAAGGGGCTCCAGACCATATATGGCAGCAATACTCCATGCGGGGCGAATTGTTGATTTGTAGATCTGGAGGATCGATTCTGGGGAGAAAAATTTCCTGGCGCGGCACAGGGAGCCAACTTTCCTTGCGGTGGACGAAGCAATTGACTCAATGTATTTGTTCCATCTCAGGTCAGCAGTCAACGTGAGACCGAGCAGCCGCAGAGTCCTTTGCTCTCGAGATATAAAAATTCTACACACACATATTTACACATCTATATATATATATATATATATATATATATATATATATATATATATATATATATATATATTGTATGTAATGTGCCCAATGTAATGTGTGTCCTTTGAGATATTAAAGTTGCAGTATATATAGTTTATTTTAAATAAATTTTATAATTTTATAAAGAATGATTAGCAATGTTAATGTGATTAAATGAAAAAATCACTTCACTAACAAGACTTAATGAGACATTAACTTACTATCAAAACTTGAATAACACGATCTTTATAATTGAGTTGTGTCAGATGGCATTGATGATTTGACAGATGTTATTCATATATATATATATATATATATATATATATATATATATATATAAATAAGGCAATCTTATAAATATATGGAAATATAATTAGGTGTATTGAAGATAAATGGAAAAACCAATACCCAAGGAAAAAAAAAAAAAAAAAAGAAAGAACTAGGAACATGTAATTCCAAAGCGAAAATAATCGACCAGAATTCAATTTCAGAATCAAACAAAAAACCTGACGAATCTGTTCCTAGGAAACTAGTTAACTTCTGCCTTAATCACTGTTAAAAAGGTATCATTATATATATATATATATATATATATATATTTATATATATATATATATGTTTAATTATTTTGGAGACCAGACAACCTACCAAGGTTTTATAAAGATCGTCGGGGAAAAACTAACTAATTATATATATATTAATATATATACTAACACACACACACACACACACACACACACACACACACACACACACACACACACACTTTATATTCTTTTCTCTATATATATATATATATATATATATATATATATATAAAAAATTGACAAAAACTTTAATATTTCATGGTTTTTTTATTTCATTGGAATATATGCAATTCATCAGACCTACAAATAAAAACAGAGAAATAACTCCGGGTTTAAAAAAAAAAAAATTTCAGTGAAAGTGTATATGGGAGTGAGAAACATTTTTGATAAGGGAAATGTAAGATTTTTGAATATTTCTACTGGGAACGGGTGGGATCCCAGCATTTGACTGGAGGTTCATATCAATATTAATAGAACCCCTATACAAATTTCGTGGCCGGTATGATCAATATGCATTGCGGAAAAAAGAATTATTAAAGATTTAAAAAACCCAGAAAAAGTTTTTAAGAAAAATAGTGAGTTTATTTCCAAATGCAGACATAAACAACGCTTTAAAACATAAAAAACGGTTTTATAACATGTAGTTCCCTGTAATAAAAGTTCGGACTTGGTTTCCTAACATAGCATATGGCATTTAAATGCATTGGCACTTGTTACTACCTGTATATTATTGTCTATGTTTTTATAGTGCTTCATATTATTTAATTTGTTTTAGCGGTCTTAATTTATTTGTTCGTATATCTGTATGTGGGTATGTACGTATAATTTTTTTTCTACATAACTGATATATAATATCGGATACTTTCCTGATATTTTTATATACGAAGTTTTATATGAATATAGAATTTAGGTTAATTTGTAAACTTAATAGACGTACACTCGTTCAATCTCCTCATGTCTTTTATTTTATTCTCTTTTAGTTTGACTACTAAAATATTTTGTCCGTTTTGATTTGAATCTTTAAATTTTCATGTTTTTATCATCCTTATTTTTATTTTACTACGTATATTATTACTCGCTATTATTATTATTATTATTATTATATTAATATTTATTATCCGATTGATTAATTATATTTTTATTACATTTTATCATTAAATAAATCCATTGAAATTTTTTTTATTAATATGTCATGTTATTTTTTCTTTCCATTTATTACTAATTATTTTTTGAAGTACAGATTAGATAAATTATATCAGCTGTATTATAATATGTATATATACATAAATAGATAATCAGATAGACAATAATAAAACACAATAAATTGACACATAACGACTTGTAGGCGCCATAAAAAATATCCCTCATGGGAACTAACTAGAGGATGACCGCCAACATTAGTCTTGAAATAGATACCCTACCCAACCTTAAAAAAATTTCTCAGAAGATGATGAATCTATAGATAAGAATTAACTCTCTGAAAATATTTTTAACGAAGAAAACTAGTATTTTTAACGTATCCCACAATAACGAATGTTATAACGGATCATGCCTAAAACACACGTAAACCAAGAGATAGCTTATTCCTAAAAATTTTGCTTGAAGATGAAACGGGACTAAACACCTCAATTCAATTTAATTTTGATAATTATTTGGATGGTTTCGGCTCTCGTTTTTAAAACATGAGAAATCTTATGTAGCGAAGGAATCATATTTTTAAACAAAAAATAAATATATATATATATAAATATATATAAAGTTACTTTTTATATGTATATATATATATATATATTATATATATATATAGAGAGAGAGAGAGAGAGAGGAGAGAAAAAGAGAGAAGGAAGCAGAGAGAAAGAAAAAAGATTTTAATTGAGATAATTTGGGAATATAAATCGTTTCC
>CAHIKZ030002588.1:82500-140000 GCA_903632075.3 Acanthosepion pharaonis
GGGGAGAGAGCCTGGTTATAATGGTGGCAAGTACAAACTCGGATAACGAAACAGGAACAAAAGAGTGTCATGTGAGACTCAATCGAGCAACCATAAAACAATTTAGAACAATATAAACTTTGAATGTCCATTTTTTTCCCTATATTGACCGACGATAAAAATTTCATGTTAGTTTAGTCAAATTTTTGATTTTGACACGGATTTCCTTGTCTTTATCTCGTTGTTTAGATTTTCATGTTTGTTTTGCCAATTAAGGGCTTTTTGTTTATCATCCTTATCTTAACATTTTTTTGATAACTCCAAAGAAAAAAAAAAATGAATCTCTTTCAAACTAATATATATTTAGGAACTTCAATTGTCTATTTTCACATGAGGGTCTCACAAGAAAATCCATTTGCTTATTGGAAAAGTCGTCATTTTAAGGTTTGAAGAATATTGAACCAAGAGGAAGATGTTTTCCTAAAGCTAAGCAGAGTACTAAGAAATAGAAAAAAAAATCGCTAGAAACAAGGAAAAGAGTACTAAACAGTTACGTGATACCTGTCCTTCCTATATGGCAGTGAGTGCTGTACAATCTCCTCAAAGATGAAGACGAGATTTATTGCAAGAGAAATATGGTCCTACAGAAGGATGCTGAGGATATTATACACTGAATATGCGAGCAATGAGTTTTAGAGAAAAGGAAAACAAAAAGGAAACATGTTAAAGTTTATTTTGTTTTTCCTTCAACAAAAAGACTTAAATGAAATTCATCGTGCACATAAAAAGGAGAGAGGGAAGCGATGTTGAAATTACTCACGAGACAGACTTTAAAGAGGAAAACGACGCAAAACATAGTGAGATTGAATAAAATGGATGGCGGAAATGGTTAAGGGAAAATAAAAGAAAAGACGAAATTTATCAAAAGCTACAAAGGACGGGAAATTGTGGAGAGCCATGACCGCCTATATCTTTTAAATTTATGGAAACACGGCATTTAATAGCAGGATGTTATAAAAATAAAAAAAAAAGGATCTCTTAATTATTACGATAGAATTGTTGTGAAAATGATATCTATATATCTATCTATCTATGTTACCGTTTATATAATCCATATGTTGATCTATCAGTGTCCATAAAATTGTTTGCAAAAATATCTATCTATCAATACATTTTTATCTATCTATCTATCTATTCTATCTATCTAACAATGAAAGTTTCTAAGAATCATATCATATCTATCTATTCTATCTATCTATTCTATCTATTTACGTCTCCGTTTGTTCGTATCTATCTATATATTTATCTATCATTGACCAATTTTTGTTATATCTATAGTATATCTATCTATCTAAACATCTATCTATAAAAATCTATAAAGTACCGCATTTAATCTTCTTATTCTATCTATCTATCTATCTATATCTATATTAATATAAATATAGCTTTTTGTCCGACAGGCAAAATGTTTGTCGCCATTTTTGCTATTTATATAAAAAACATTTTATTTAAATATGCATATGTATTTTTTATTTTTTTTAAAAAATTGAGAATATTAACTATAATATATTTGATAATTGTTTTATAAATTAAGTTATATCTATATATCTATTATATAAATAAGTTCGTATAGATTTATCTATCTATATATATATCTATCTATCTATTTATTACATCTCCGTTTGTTCGTAATCTATATATTTATCTATCACTGACCTGGTTTAGTTTTCATCCATCTATGAATGTATCTATCTATCTATCTATCTATCAGTGTTATATATCTATCTATATATATTTATCTATCATTGACCTGGTTTGTTTCTAATTCCATGGTATCTATAATTTCTATCTATCTATCTAATTAATTTTTGGTTCGTATCTATTTATATATCAATCTATAATTGACCTGGTTTAAAAACCTGGTTCATCTTTAATATCACAATCTGTTGTTAATTGATCTCAGATGAAATTGTCCCAGAGATTTTCTTGAAAACAAACTTTTTTTGATATTTATAGTAGTAGTAATAGTGTGGTAGTAGTAGTGAAGTAAAAATGATAGTAATAACATAATAATAAATGGAAAATTTTTTTTATTCTTTGTTCAGTATCTGTTTATTATTTAATAATCGATTCATGGACCTTTTTTTGACCACCAACGAACAAAAAAAAAATTTGTCAATAATTCATTTGTTTTCTTAGTAACGTCTTATAACTGCGATTGTTGTTCTCCGACTGTTATTTGAATCTTTTCAAAATTAATTAAAATTTTTTACCGTGAATTTGAAAAATTTGACATATTTTGAATGATTTTATGAACGACATGTCTTTTCAGGTGTGAATACGCCTTGGGCTTTTTTTTAAATAATCCCTAATTTGGGCACCTTTTATTTCAACAAATATTTAGATGTACAGGGAAATAATAAAAGGTGTTTAATTTGGCACAAGGTCGTGAAGAATGGCCATATTTTTGATTAGAAAAAAACAATTACACAGCACAAAAATAATTAAGTGACCATTCTGTTTGTTAAGAATTATACTATTTTCATATTTAGAATAGCTATGTCGTTGTAAATATATATATAGAAGGTATCTTATATATTATGGAGATCTGAAAATTTATTTTTCTATTATGTGTCAGACATAGTTCGTGTGAAAGGATCTATCTATCTACCAATAATCTTTTTAAATGTATCTATTTAAATCTCCTTGGAAATAGTTTTTTATAATTTTCTATCTATTTATCTATATATCTGTTATATCTATCTATCTATCTATCTATGTGTATTTTCAGTTCGTATCTATCTATCGATTGTTTAAATTTTATTTTGCATCTATCTATCTAGCTAGAAATATCGATTATTGTTTTTCATTAATAAAATTGATATCTATCTATCTATCTTCTATCTATCTATCTATCTATTAAATCGCAGTCTTTAGAATCTATCTATATATATCTATCATCAATCTATCTATCTATGATTCTATCTCATTGACAGGAAAACATTTGAATAAATTTTCCATTCTGCATTTATATAAAAAATTGATTTGCCATTTATGATATTTTAATTTTTTTCTTCTGCGCGATAAAATTGATATAGCTATATATATTTGATTTTGTTCTGACAAAAATAGACCAATTATCAATAAGAAAAAATTATCATAAAACAGCATCATATTTTGTTTTCATCAATAAAACCACCATCCGCTTTAAATGCCGCTTTTCAAAATTTCAGCTTTCTTTCCAAAATAAATTGTATTAAATGTAAAATACGTAATTCCTTAAAAGCAACAGTCTGAAAATGTTTACAGATATTCAGTCAACAACAACAAAAAAAAAAGTAAGCTTGGGTAGATACAAGAAAAAATAAATAAATATGTAAAAAACGATGTTATTATATTTATTAAAACATGTATAATAGAAGGTCTGCTGTCATAATAAACAATAATTATATGTGTGTTTAATTGAAAAAAATAGAGACATATGTGGCACCATTTACGAGGCAGAGAAAGGAAGAGAAAGAAAAGAAGGCATAAAGAAAGGCGAGACGAATCGTAGGTGATAAGCAGCACACACACACGGCTAAGAGACAATGAAAATATTGATAAGTAACAAAATGAAAAGGGTGTCATTACAATGACAGGGAATTTCTGAGTAAAAAAAAAGAAAGGGAAAGAAAGAAGGAATCAGATGTGTTTTGATAACGGCTGTGTTATCTAGGTGCGTAAACGAACGGCTGGACCACTGGCCAAAAAAAAATTCATTGAAAATGTTATTTCGATAAGTGACGAAAAACAGGCCACTAAAAAGGACTTTGGACAGATATGAAAAATTAAATGCCACACAAGAGTGTCCGCTGACCGAATTTTTTTCGACGAAACAACTTTGGCCTGCGATAATAAAATTATGTTATCAGGAATATGTACCGAAGGAAAATGAATGGGGACCCAGAAGTGTTTTTCTTTCTTCCTTGGAGGCGACAGACTGACTGAAAACTTTGGGGATATTTCTTTTTTGAAGCCATGTTAATAAAGACCACCCATCTTGATAAATTAGCGATAAAATACCTGACAAACACCACGTGTAAAACAAGAGTTGTCATATTGTCCGTTGCGACTAGAGAAATGATAACGGCGATTTGAAAGGAAGAAAAGGAAAAGAAGAGATAATTTTTTTAGTTAAGCAAGATATTTTTTTTTTTTTCCCGAAACAAAGCCACGGATTGTTCACGCCCGACTAAGACATCATTGGTCAAGTGGTGATCACGTGACGCACGAAGGAGGAGGAAAGATACCCGACCAAGACCTCATTGGCCGAGTGGTGATCACGTGACGCACGAAGAAGGCTGTCGACGCCCCATCCAGAGTATAAGTATGAGAAGCTGCTACGAAGAAGTGGGGAGGGCAGTTCACGCCCCTCAGAAGTATGGTGAGAAAGTGGGAGTGAGGAAAGGTTCCCAAAAATGGAAAAGAGTGGAAAATCCCTAACCAGAAATAAAAGAGGTGGATATGTATTTAGAATTATCGACGAACCCCCCGACGCCAACAGACCCACCCCGGTTTTGGTCGGCGTCCAATAAAAGCGAGGCCCCAACAGGCAGAAATCAGTTTCGAGTTCCAGTTGAGGAGTTCGAGTTGAGTTGAGTTTCTGGAGTTCGGCTCCAGAGTCTCAGAGTTGAAGCCGCCTCGAGATAGCTGACCAAGATTCACGCAAAAATTCCGGACTCCTCTTCAACCCAAGAACAATTATTTTGAAGAGCGACTTAGAACCAGACCACCGAAAATTTTTTTTTCGACTTTCGTCCAAAGACACACCGAAACACCAATTTCTTAGAGAGCAAACAACTTGAAGCGTTAAAACTTGCCTAACGGAAAACGACGTGTCACAATCCACAGAACGGGTCGGGAGATAGATGCAGTCCTATGTATCGAACAACTAGACATAAAGTTTGTTACCTTTTTCTTTGATACTTTGAACTTTTGAGTTTTCATTTTTTTTTTCTTTTATGCATATTTGTGTAGTATCACCCCGTTGAACTCGGTTTGCATTACGGCCCCAACCACTGTTTGATCTCGTCTGCCTAAGATCAATTCACAACGTGGGTAGGCAGACTGGAGATCAATGCAGTTACCTTGGTAACCAGGCGTTGGAAGCGAGTTGGGAACGACGAGGCTGATATCAAATCTAACCAGATTCCCACCCGAATCACCAAAAGGTTAGAACGTCACATTTTGGGTGCCGCGACCGATACCAAGCCAGTTGGTCGTCACAGGACGAGACAACACGACTGACGCGACAGGCGGACGTCACGTTTGGAGCAGCGACACCCGAACGGAGCAGCGAGGAGCGAACAGCTGAATATACGGCGAGGACGTCACAATTGGTGCTGTTTGGGGACGTTCAACTGGCGCCGTGGTAGATCAGTTTAGAACGTCAAAGTTGGCGCTGCGACCGGGGATAAACGTCGCCGTATCAGATCTGATAAACTCTGATTTGGAAAGCATCTAAATTAACAGCCAGCAGACAGGGGACGACTTATATTAGGAATTTTTTAAACTGATTCGCATTTGATTGAAACGTCCAACAATGCCAATTTATAATTGTGTAGGCTCTATTTAAGTTGTTGTTTTAAATTTTTTATTTTTTGACACACGAATATTCTTTGAATACTTTTCCAATATCCATGGATGTCATTCAATGTTTTAGGATTTTTTTTTTTGTTTTTTTTGTTGTTTTTTCATAGTTTCATCTGCCCAACTGATAGTTACTGATTCGTAAAATTTGTAAAAATTAAAAAATAAATAAAAAAAATATAAAATATATATGAATAAAATAGGAAATAAAAAAAATCTTTTTCGAAATATTTTTGTAGAAATTTATCAAGGCAAAAAATAATAATTTTACGACTTATTTAGACAGTTAGAAAAATAAAAATAAATATAAAATAAATGTCATTTTTAAAACAAGTTAACTGGAATTTTTTTAGAAAATTCGATTTTTCTGTCGACGGTGATTTGATAAAATTTTGTGTGTGTGAGTTGTGTAAATAAAATTAAAATTTACGATTTTTGATCGATTAATAAAATCAAAAAAAAATGTTAGCAGCCAACGTTAAGTCGTTTAATTGCTAATTAGGGTTACAAAAAAAAATTATTTTCACATATAAACCGATAGTTGGTGACAGAAAATGAAAAAGAGATAAATTGAAAAAAAAAAAAAATTTTTTTTAAGCAATAAAAATTGTTTTAAATTATTTTAACTCTTTAACGAAAAAAAATGATTTTTGATTTTTTAAACATTTTTTTAAGAATACAGTTTTGAGAATGAATAAATTTAAGATATAATGTATTTAAAAAAAAAATCCAGGAGACTATATAATGGAAAGAGAATAATGTATACATGAATATATTTGAAGAAATATAGGCGTGGACTCCCAGGATGTAAAACGACGTATGAGGTTCAATGGCAGCTGAGTTCCGAGGAACCGACAGCCGTTAGACGTTAGCCCATTCATGATTTTGATTATAGTGGTGAAGGCTTTTTTGTTTTGACCAACCAAAATTTTTTAAGATTCGAATACAGAGATCTGGTGGACTAAATATTTTCAAGGTCCCCTAAATGACCCTCCGCAGGTTTTGAATTCAGATTTGACCTTCTCCTAGAGCAGTTTCCATAGAATTTTTTCTTCAAATCGATTGGAAGGAATAAATAAATTCAACATAATGGACCATTCTTCATGAACCCTGTCTTTTAAATGATCTTAACTGATTCGTCTGGAATTCGAACTGTTTTTTCCGATTTCTCAATCCGAGCCGCTATCCTCTGAATATTTCAGAACGTATAAATAAAAAAAATATATATATTTATATATATAAATGTTTGTTCATAAAAATTATCAACAATATTTAAAATAAAATTTCATAAAATTAAAAATCAGATCGGAATTTGCTAGACGTTGGTTAGCCTATATTTCTGAGATGAGATAAACCCAACTTATTTGGCAAAATTCGACCATTTTAAACCACTAAGCCGTTTAGCCAATGACTGCTCATGGTTTTAAGTGTATTTAATTTTTTGACAGAACATTCAGACTGATGAATTCAATTCCATTTATTAAAAGATCTTACAGAACTTGGACATACACAATGTATTATAACTGATATATGCATATATATATATATTTAATAGTACAAATATTCGCCAGTGAGCGAAATAAAGGGTTATAGTTCGACATTTCTCATCTTAAAAAAAAAACATCCAGTTGCCTCTAGAAGGGATGTTTTCAAACCGACTGAATTGGTGAAATCGTTGCATATTGTAAATATTGTATCGGTAGGGATTTTTGGTTGAAAATAATTTTTCAGCGTTTTTATTTTAGAAACATTATTTTATAAATAGTGAGAGATAGTTGACAAAAAATTTGGAGCGAGAGGTTGTTTGTCGCTAGGAAGGATAAAGAATAGTCACTGTTTAATTTAAAATATGGATCTAAAGTCCCCATTACATCAAATATATATATATATATTGTAAAATCTGAAAATTGATGTCTTTTTTTCATTTTTCGAGATGTAAGCAGAAATGAAATTGGATTAAAAAATATGTATCAATGACGGCAACATTTTTCATTTCTTCGTTTAATGATAATTAATTGATCAGACGTTATGGAAAGAATTTATACAAAAAATTCGGACAACACTTGTCTATATTATTTTTAAAAAATATATATATATATAATATATATATATATATATATATATATAAATAAAAATATATAAAAAAAAAAAAATTGAATATGCAAATATGCTGTTTTAATGTTATTTTCAATGTCGACTCAGACGTTTTTGGTTTTAATAGACCTTCTTCAGGACATAGTTAAAAAATTTAATTAAAATTAAAAATATTCATCTTCAACAAAAAAAAGACAATGAGGAAATAAGACTAAAACTAAGACACAATTAATTTTTTTTTTTGATTTAGAATTTGAAAATATTAAATATATATATATTTAATGAATATATATATATATATATATATAAGAATATATATATATCTTAAAAAAAAAGAAAAGAATTCCGTAAGAAGTTAAAATCCGAGAGAAATTAAACTTTTATTTTTACTAAAAAAAGAATCCAAAAATCTAAATGCTTTTCTACTATTTAATTATATAATTAAATTTGAAATCAAACAAAAGTTTTTGAACTAAAAAAAAAAAAGTGTGTATTAAAAAAACCATATTTTTAAATGAAAATTAATATAATATATATATTGAAAATTTCTCAGAGTTCAATTAAGAAAAGAAAATAATTTTTATAAAGAATTTTTAAATGGACAAGCAAAGGAAAAAAACAAATAATTTTCCTTTTGGGTTTGAATTTGAATTTATATATATATATATATATATATATATATATAAACAATTTTAAATGATAAAAATATATATATATAGATATATATATATATATCATATATATATATATATAGAGTTTGAATATAGAAATTTAATTATATTAATGGGATCAATGCCGAAATAGAGAGATAGACTCATTGTAAATATAAAAGTGAATTGACAAGATGCAACAAAGGTTATGTGGCGAAATAAATGTTTCATTTTTTATTCGGTACGGACTTTGACGTTATTTTACAAACGCTGAATAACAAAAAACAAAAAACTGTAAACGCATTAGTTATGAGTCTGAATTTTGGATTGGTTTGTTTCAATGCTAATTTCATTCGATTTAAAAAAATTGATATATATCATTTAATTTTTTTTTTTTTTATTTTGAAAAGATAATTAAAGAAATTTGTCCGGTTAAACAAACACAAATTTGAATTAAAAAAAATTTCTTTTATATATATTAAACATTTTGTATTGAAGAAACAGTTTTTAATTTTTCTATTTATTTTTTTCTAAATTGATTTGTTTTTTTCTAACAGTAACTTAATTGAAAACAATTAATAGATTTGACATCTATCAGAGATGAAATTTAAATTTTAATTATTTTCATTATTCAATATTTTTTTCATTTCAGGTTTTCGATTTTAAGTAATATCATTAATTTATTTATATTTTTTATTTTATTTATTTAAAAATTTTTAATTATATAACAGTTATATATATATATATATATATATATATATATATATATATATATAAAAATATATAAAAATATATATATATATATATAATATGTTATATATATATCGAATATATCCTTATATATATATATATATATATATTATATATGTTATATATAAAAAAACAAATATATATATAAACAATAATATACTGAATATTTTTTTAGGAGGAAAATATTTGTTGACTCTAGCCTTTAATAGGTTAAGATTATAGTGATCTGGGAAACATCCTCTTGGCAATCTGTTCCATAGGGCAGTGGTTCGAGTTCGGGTGGAACTTACTTCAAAATCCGGGAGGAATTTGTGTGATTTTCAACAAAGTAGTTTATTTAAAAAATTCAAAGCGATGAAGCAAATCATTTTAAAATTTAAAAGAAATGTATGGTTCGTCCTGATTTTTTTTCCATGACAGTAGCCCCAAGGAGGTTGAATGAATAAAAAAGAATTCTTCTCAACAAGGGCTTTGAGATGGATTTGACAATAAAAATTTGAAAAGTGAGTTCTTGGCAGAATAAAACTTCTACTGAGAATAGAATAAGACATATAAATTTGTGAATTGATATTATTGGTATTAAAATATACAATATTATATTTATATATATATATATATATACGGATATATATATATAAATATATATATATATACATATATCGTGTAAAATTATTGAAAGTGGTTTTTCATCATGAAAAACGATATTTTTCCTCCAAAAAAATCTCAGAGCAAAACGTTTAAACATAAATATACAATATATATATATCCAATATCTTGTGTGTGTGTGTGTGTGTGTGTGTGTGTGTGTGTGTGTGTGTGTAAAATATACAATTAGTTTTTATTTTACATATGGCGTTTAATTTAATACATTAAAATTTTTATACAGATTTTTAAATTAAAATACATTATTTGAAAAATGATTGCTTTTTTCTTTTCTGTTTCCGCAATTAGCTGTTCGAACAATGTAACGCCAAAATAGAATAATTAATTACATGAGAAGCGTTTTTCTTAGATTGAACTGAAAAAATTATTTTCCCCATTTTTCAAAACTGGTTTCGGTTACCAAAAGCAACAAGAACATGCTTTAAATAAATCTTCCGACAATATCTCAAGCAGCGGATGATAGCTGAACGAATATATATCACAAATGTAATTATATATATATATATATATATATATATTATGAAATGAAGAAAGTCCGACAATTATTTTAAGACATTTTTTTATGTTTAAACGTTCTTTTTATTGATACAGATTTAAGTAAATGCCCTATTTATAATAAACAGTATTAACGACATTTACTGGCCTGAATATCCGAGAAATTTTCATAGAAAATATGTGTCCTCCGACAGGAATCGAACCTGTATCCTATAAGGAACCGTCACATAGTCTGACGTGCTTTACCGATTTAGCCACAGTTTTATTGTATCCATAAAAAGAACGTATAAAGATAAAAAAAAAATGTCTTCACCGTCTGTTTCATCTTCAAAGCATCTACGTTTAAAAATGAAACACACTGTAGCCGCTGGTTTTGATTTGCCAATAATCAAATCAATCTCGAAGGAAAAATGGTTTTAAAAAAGAAAGAGCTAGAAACATGAAAATCTGTCGAAAAAAATCGCCCAGATACAGGTTTGAAACTCAAAGAAAAAAACCCGATACGAGTAAACAACTAACTAACAAAAGAGCTCAATACAACCGTAGAGCAGAACTAGATAAACCTAGTGAGCCAGACAAACCTATTCAGGTTTCACCTAAGCGGATTTCTTTTTATTATATAATTTCTGGACGATGATATAAATATATATAAAAATAATCTATAATCATACACACACACACACACACACACACACACACACACACACACACACACACACACACATATATATATATATATATATATATATATATATATATATATATATGTTTCATTAAAAACGACAGACAAGGTACTGCGGTTAACTTTTATTTAATTTTCTTGTGTTCGAACAAGAGCTTTTATTTTCTGGATCCTTTGTGTAAGAACTGTCCAAATGTTTTATATTTTCGAATATTTTCGGCTATAACTTTAGCCATTATCAAGGATGATTCGATTTTCAGCTTACTAGAGTGTGTGCTTTATGTATATGTCTTAGTGTGTCGTAGGGATGTTTTTAAGTTCCGAATACCGTTAGCACATTGTGGCCTTGTTCGTAGTTAATATTGTTAAGAGTTGGCTTTTTCTTTTTATTATTAAAACTTCCATTATTTTTAGTGTTTTTTTTGCAGGTGGATGCAGTTAATATATTTGTGTTTTCCACACACACAAACACACACACACACACTGTGTGTGTATTTAAATATATATATATATATATATATATATATATAATGTGGGCAATGGAACGTTAGATTTTTGAGCATTCTTACCATGAGACCCACGTTCGATTTCTGATATTATCGGATTCTTTTTGGCCTGATCCCATATTGGTGGCATTTGAGAGGAAAGGGCTTGAAAGCCATATAATAGATTTGACCAAGGATTGTGAGGGAAATTGGACCTGGAATCCCTGGGGTCGTCGATATCAGGGATTCGTCTGTTTTTTCACAAGTCATCGTGGTCTAGGGTTATTTGGCCTTGTTCAAATTATGAATGACACTAGATAAACGTCTTTCCCAGAAACTGTGGTAAGGTCTGCTCAGCATTGTTGCAGTATAAAACATTCAATTGGCTCTGTGGTGTTGAATAAGCACAAATGCGCCTCAGCAAGCGCCTGCAATAGGGATTAGCTAGCCGCCCTAATAGTAGGGTATCCTCGGACACAAGTGGCCAGCTATTCAAAAACACACACATACACAAACAAACAAACACACACACACACAGAAGAGAGAGAGAGACAGAGAGAGAGAGAGAGAGAGAGAGAGAGACAGAGAAGCAGATTCCCCCATATTATAAGCAAACATAGTTAAACAAATATAAATAAATCCAATTCCAAAAAATAAACCAGTTTGTCTGATGATCATAAAAAAAAAGTGAAAATAAGGGTCACAAAATCATATCCATACAACTGAATATATATATATATATATATATATATATATATATATATATATATATATATATATATATATATATATATATATATATATATACATATATATATATATATATATATATATATATATATATATATATATATATATATATATATATATTCTGGGTTCTATTTTTTAATGGAAACTGGTCTAGGAGAAGATCGTCTCTGAATTTAAAACCTGAAGAGGGTAGTTTGGGAAATAGAAAATTTGTGCACCAAGTCTCTGTATTGGGGCTTTATACAAATATACTATAATATATAAATCTCTTGTGCTGGTGTAAAAACATATTTCCTGTCAGTTTCTGTCAGTTTCCAAAAGGAACTAATCTGCCTGGACCCTTATTGAACAGGAATTTTTATATATATATATTATATATATATATATAATATATATATATATATATATATATATATAAACTTCATTTTCTCCATCAAGACATTCATTTCTGTAGTTCACTGTTACCAGCAAGCAGAAAATTATTTTTCTCCTGATGATGGCCATATTTAAGTCATGAAACTAGTCGAGGAATCTAAATGAAATAATAATAATGAAAACGAAAGAATATTAATCTACAACCCAGTGTGTCTGAAGATTTTAATTTTTACTATATTTTTAGTGTTCAATATATATATATATATATATATATATATATATATATATATATATATATTAATTTTTAAACTAACCAGTATCACGTTTCTGAGTCTCATACACAACGGAATCGTCAGGTGTTGAATTAAGTCTCATGTCAGCACCTGCTCAAAGCTCCGATTAGTGCTACAGGTTAAGAAAAAAAATTATCAATATGTAATTTATAGCTCTGTTATCATGTATCGATCAGTATTTTATTAATACCAGCACTCAAACTGCAATATTAACAATTGAAACCAAACCTTAATTTAATTAATTATGAATACTCTACAAATGTTTTAAGATCTGTATAATAGATATTTTGAAAATGCCAAGTTTCGCATTAATAGTTGCCCTTTTTACTATTCATTTCGTAAAAAAAAATAAAACTCTCCATTTAAAACTCTGATAATTTAAACAGTTAGGATAGCATTCATTATGAATAGAATAAATTCTTTTAATGAAATTTTGGTTTTATGGAATGGGTTATTTATGCCGACATTTTTAAGCGATTCGTATGAATAGAAATGGGTTTATTTAATGTTTTATGGCATATCAACAACATTTTTAATGATAGATTCGTATTGAAGAATAATATTCTTTGTTTATTCTTGGGTTATTTAAACATTTTTTTAGAATTTGAATAGAATTTGGTTTGCTTTTTTGTTTTATGGCATATCAACCTCAATGGGTTATTTAATGCCGACAACATTTTTAGGAAGCGATTCGTATGAATAGAATATGTATTCTTTGGTTTAGATTGGTTTGGTTTATTTTGTTTTATGGCATATCAACCTCAATGGGTTATTTAATGCCGACAACATTTTTAGGATAGATTCGTATGAATAGAATATGTATTCTTTGGTTTTCTTTGGTTTGGTTTATTTTGTTTTATGGCATATCAACCTCAATGGGTTATTTAATGCCGACAACATTTTTAGGATAGATTCGTATGAATAGAATATGTATTCTTTGGTTTAGATTGGTTTGGTTTATTTTGTTTTCCGGCATATCAACACCTCAATGGGTTATTTAATGCCAACAACATTTTTAGGATAGATTCATATGAACAGAACATGTATTCTTTGGTTAGATTGGTTTGTTTTGTTTTATGGCATATCAACCTCAATGGGTTATTTAATGCCAACATTTTTAGGAGGTATTGTCTGAATAGAACATGTATTCTTTGGTTTAGATTGGTTTGGTTTATTTTGTTTTATGGCATATCAACCTCAATGGGTTATTTAATGCCGACAACATTTTTAGGATAGATTCGTTTATTTTTTGTTTTGAATAGAATATTTATTCTTTGGTTTAGATTGGTTTGGTTTATTTTGTTTTATGGCATATCAACCTCAATGGGTTATTTAATGCCGACAACATTTTTAGGATAGATTCGTATGAATAGAATATGTATTCTTTGGTTTAGATTGGTTTGGTTTATTTTGTTTTATGGCATATCACCCTCAATGGGTTATTTAATGCCGATGACATTTTTAGGATAGATTCGTATGAATAGAATATGTATTCTTTGGTTCAGATTGTTTTTTTGTTTTTTTTTGTTTTACGGCATATCAACCTCAATGGGTTATTTAATGCCGACAACATTTTTAGGATAGATTCGTATGAATAGAATATGTATTCTTTGGTTTAGATTGGTTTGGTTTATTTTGTTTTATGGCATATCAACCTCAATGGGTTATTTAATGCCGACAACATTTTTAGGATAGATTCCTATGAATAGAATATGTATTCTTTGGTTTAGATTGGTTTGTTTTTATTTTGTTTTATGGCATATCAACCTCAATGGGTTATTTAATGCTGACAACATTTTTAGGATAGATTCGTATGAATAGAATATGTATTCTTTAGTTTAGATTGGTTTGGTTTATTTTGTTTTATGGCATATCAATCTCAATGGGTTATTTAATGCCGACAACGATTTTTAGGATAGATTCATATATGAATAGAATATGTATTCTTTGGTTTTCTTTGGTTTATTGGTTTGGTTTATTTTGTTTTATGGCATATCAACCTCAATGGGTTATTTAATGCCGACAACATTTTTAGGATAGATTCGTATGAATAGAATATGTATTCTTTGGTGGTTTGGTTTTGGTTTTTTTGTTTTATTTTCAACCTGAATGGGTTATTTAATGCCGATTTTTTTTTAGGATAGAATGAATAGAATATGTATTCTTTTTTTAGTTTGGTTTGTTTTATGGCATATCAACCTGAATGGGTTATTTAATGCCGACAATTTTTAGGATAGATTTATGAATAGAATATGTATTCTTTGGTTTTTGGTTTGGTTTATTTTGTTTTATGGCATATCAACCTCAATGGGTTATTTAATGCCAACAACATTTTTAGGATAGATTCGTATGAATAGAATATGTATTCTTTGGTTTAGATTGGTTTGGTTTTTTTGTTTTATGGCATATCAACCTCAATGGGTTATTTAATGCCGACAACATTTTTAGGATAGATTCGTATGAATAGAATATGTATTCTTTGGTTTTTGGTTTGGTTTATTTTGTTTTATGGCATATCAACCTCAATGGGTTATTTAATGCCGACAACATTTTTAGGATAGATTCGTATGAATAGAATATGTTTGGTTTTGGTTTAGTTTGGTTTGTTTTTTATTTTGTTTGGGTTATTTATCAACCTATGAATAGGGTTATTTAATTTAGACAATTTTTTTTTTTTAGGATAGATTATTTATGAATAGATTTATGTAGCGATTTTGGTTTAGATTGGTTTTTTGGTTTATTTTGTTTTATGGCATATCAACCTCAATGGGTTATTTAATGCCGACAACATTTTTTAGGATAGATTCGTATGAATAGAATATGTATTCTTTGGTTTAGATTGGTTTGGTTTTTTTTTTTTTTATGGCATATCAACCTCAATGGGTTATTTAATGCCGACAACATTTTTAGGATAGATTCGTATGAATAGAATATGTATTCTTTGGTTTAGATTGGTTTGGTTTATTTTGTTTTATGGCATATCAACCTCAATGGGTTATTTAATGCCGACAACATTTTTAGGATAGATTCGTATGAATAGAATATGTATTCTTTGGTTTAGATTGGTTTGGTTTTTTTTTATGGCATATCAACCTCAATGGGTTATTTAATGCCGACAACATTTTTAGGATAGATTCGTATGAATAGAATATGTATTCTTTGGTTTAGATTGGTTTGGTTTTTTTTTGTTTTACGGCATATCAACCTCAATGGGTTATTTAATGCCGACAACATTTTTAGGATAGATTCGTATGAATAGAATATGTATTCTTTGGTTTAGATTGGTTTGGTTTATTTTGTTTTATGGCATATCAACCTCAATGGGTTATTTAATGCCGAGAACATTTTTAGGATAGATTCCTATGAATAGAATATGTATTCTTTGGTTTAGATTGGTTTGGTTTATTTTTTTTATGGCATATCAACCTCAATGGGTTATTTAAGGCCGACAACATTTTTAGGATAGATTCATATGAATAGAATATATATTCTTTAGTTTAGATTGGTTTGGTTTATTTTGTTTTATGGCATATCAACCTCAATGGGTTATTTAATGCCGACAACATTTTTAGGATAGATTCCAATGAATAGAATATGTATTCTTTCTTTGTTTATTTTGTTTTATGGCATATTTGGTTTTATTGCCGACATTTTTATGGCATATCAACCTCAATGGGTTATTTTTGCCGACAACATTTTTAGGATAGATGAATGGGTTATGAATAGAATATTTATTCTTTGGTTTAGATTGGTTTGGTTTATTTTTTTTTTATTGGCATATCAACCTCAATGGGTTATTTAATGCCGACAAGTTTATTTTTTTAGGATAGATTCGTATGAATAGAATATGTATTCTTTGGTTTAGATTGGTTTGGTTTATTTTTTTTTTTGGCATATCAACCTCAATGGGTTATTTAATGCCGACAACATTTTTTAGGATAGATTCGTATGAATAGAATATGTATTCTTTGGTTTAGATTGGTTTGGTTTATTTTGTTTTTTATGGCATATCAACCTCAATGGGTTATTTAATGCCGACAACATTTTTAGGATATATTCATATGAATAGAATATGTATTCTTTGGTTTAGATTGGTTTGTTTTGTTTTGTTTTATGGCATATCAACCTCACTGGGTTATTTAATGCCGACAACATTTTTAGGATAGATTCGTATGAATAGAATATGTATTCTTTGGTTTAGATTGGTTTGGTTTATTTTGTTTTATGGCACATCAACCTCACTGGGTTATTTAATGCCGACAACATTTTTAGGATAGATTCGTATGAATAGAATATGTATTCTTTGGTTTAGATTGGTTTGGTTTATTTTGTTTTATGGCACATCAACCTCACTGGGTTATTTAATGCCGACAACATTTTTAGGATAGATTCGTATGAATAGAATATGTATTCTTTGGTTTAGATTGGTTTTGTTTTTTTTTGTTTTATGGCATATCAACCTCAATGGGTTATATAATGCCGACAACATTTTTAGGATAGATTCGTATGAATAGAATATGTATTCTTTGGTTTAGATTGGTTTGGTTTATTTTGTTTTATGGCATATCAACCTCAATGGGTTATTTAATGCCGACAACATTTTTTAGGATAGATTCGTATGAATAGAATATGTATTCTTTGGTTTAGATTTTTTGTTTTTTTTGAATTTTTATGGCATATCAACCTCAATGGGTTATTTAATGCCGACAACTTTTTTTAGGATAGATTCGTATGAATAGAATATGTATTCTTTGGTTTAGATTGGTTTGGTTTATTTTGTTTTGAATGGCATATCAACCTCAATGGGTTATTTAATGCCGATCAACATTTTTAGGATAGATTCGTATGAATAGAATATGTATTCTTTGGTTTAGATTGGTTTGGTTTTTTATTTTGTTTTATGGCATATCAACCTCAATGGGTTATTTAATGCCGACAACATTTTTTTAGGATAGATTCGTATGAATAGAATATGTATTTTTTTGGTTTAGATTGGTTTTGTTTATTTTGTTTTATGGCATATCAACCTCAATGGGTTATTTAATGCCGACAACATTTTTAGGATAGATTCGTATGAATAGAATATGTATTCTTTGGTTTAGATTGGTTATTTATTTTTATTTTGTTTTTTAATGGCATATCAACCTGAATGGGTTATTTAATGCCGTTTGGTTTATTTTTTTAGGATAGATTCGAATGAATAGAATATGTATTCTTTGGTTTAGATTGGTTTGGTTTAGTTTTTTTGTTTTTTTTGGCATATCAACCTCAATGGGTTATTTAATGCCGACAACATTTTTAGGATAGATTCGTATGAATAGAATAGAATATGTATTCTTTGGTTTATTTTGTTTTTGGTTTATTTTTTTTTTGCCGGCATATCAACCTCAATGGGTTATTTAATGCCGACAACATTTTTAGGATAGATTCGTATGAATAGAATATGTATTCTTTGGTTTTTTGGTTTGGTTTATTTTTTTTTTTGGCATATCAACCTCAATGGGTTATTTAATGCCGACAACATTTTTAGGATAGATTCGTATGAATAGAATATGTATTCTTTGGTTTAGATTGGTTTGGTTTATTTTGTTTTATGGCATATCAACCTCAAATGGGTTATTTAATGCCGACAACATTTTTAGGATAGATTCGTATGAATAGAATATGTATTCTTTGGTTTTTGGTTTGGTTTATTTTGTTTTTGGCATATTTTGTTCAATGGGTTATTTAATGCCGACATTTTTGGGATAGATTCGTATGAAATAGAATATGTATTTTTGTTTTTGGTTTGGTTTATTTTGTTTTATGGCATATCAACCTGAATGGGTTATTTAATGCCGACATTTTTAGGATAGATTCGTATGAATAGAATATGTATTCTTTGGTTTTTGGTTTGGTTTATTTTTTTTTTATGGCATATCAACCTCAATGGGTTATTTAATGCCGACAACATTTTTAGGATAGATTCGTATGAATAGAATATGTATTCTTTGGTTTTTGGTTTTTTTGTTTTTGGCATATTTATTTTGTTTTTATGGCATATCAACCTCAATGGGTTATTTAATGCCGACAACATTTTTAGGATAGATTCGTATTGAATAGAATATGTATTCTTTGGTTTAGATTGGTTTGGTTTTTATTTTGTTTTATGGCATATCAACCTGAAATGGGTTATTTAATGCCGACAACATTTTTTAGGATAGATTCGTATGAATAGAATATGTATTCTTTGGTTTAGATTGGTTTGGTTTATTTTTTTTATGGCATATCAACCTCAATGGGTTATTTAATGCCGACAACATTTTTAGGATAGATTCGTATGAATAGAATATGTATTCTTTGGTTTAGATTGGTTTGGTTTATTTTGTTTTATGGCATATCAACCTCAATGGGTTATTTAATGCCGACAACATTTTTAGGATAGATTCGTATGAATAGAATATGTATTCTTTGGTTTAGATTGGTTTGTTTTATTTTGTTTTATGGCATATCAACCTCAATGGGTTATTTAATGCCGACAACATTTTTAGGATAGATTCGTATGAATAGAATATGTATTCTTTGGTTTAGATTGGTTTGGTTTATTTTGTTTTATGGCATATCAACCTCAATGGGTTATTTAATGCCGACAACATTTTTTTAGGATAGATTCATGAATAGAATATGTATTCTTTGGTTTAGATTGGTTTGGTTTATTTTGTTTTATGGCATATCAACCTCAATGGGTTATTTAATGCCGACAACATTTTTAGGATAGATTCGTATGAATAGAATATGTATTCTTTGGTTTTAGATTGGTTTGGTTTATTTTGTTTTATGGCATATCAACCTCAATGGGTTATTTAATGCCGACAACATTTTTAGGATAGATTCGTATGAATAGAATATGTATTCTTTGGTTTAGATTGGTTTGGTTTATTTTGTTTTATGGCATATCAACCTCAATGGGTTATTTAATGCCGACAACATTTTTAGGATAGATTCGTATGAATAGAATATGTATTCTTTGGTTTAGATTGGTTTGGTTTATTTTGTTTTATGGCATATCAACCTCAATGGGTTATTTAATGCCGACATTTTTTTTTAGGATAGATTCGTATGAATAGAATATATATTCTTTGGTTTAGATTGGTTTGGTTGGTTTTTTTTTTTTATGGCATATCAACCTCAATGGGTTATTTAATGCCGACAACATTTTTAGGATAGATTCGTATGAATAGAATATGTATTCTTTGGTTTAGATTGGTTTGGTTTATTTTGTTTTATGGCATATCAACCTCAATGGGTTATTTAATGCCGACAACAACATTTTTTTAGGATAGATTCGTATGAATAGAATATGTATTCTTTGGTTTAGATTGGTTTGGTTTTTTTTGTTTTATGGCATATCAACCTCAATGGCTTATTTAATGCCGACAACATTTTTAGGATAGATTCGTATGAATGAATAGAATATGGTTTTATTTGTTTTTTGGTTTAGATTGGTTTGGTATTCTTTTTTTTATTTTGTTTTATGGCATATCAACCTCAATGGGTTATTTAATGCCAACAACATTTTTTAGGATAGATTCGTATGAATAGAATATGTATTCTTTGGTTTAGATTGGTTTGGTTTATTTTGTTTTATGGCATATCAACCTCAATGGGTTATTTAATGCCGACAACATTTTTAGGATAGATTCGTATGAATAGAATATGTATTCTTTGGTTTAGATTGGTTTGGTTTATTTTGTTTTATGGCATATCAACCTCAATGGGTTATTTAATGCCGACAACATTTTTAGGATAGATTCGTATGAATAGAATATGTATTCTTTGGTTTAGATTGGTTTGGTTTATTTTGTTTTATGGCATATCAACCTCAATGGGTTATTTAATGCCGACAACATTTTTAGGATAGATTCGTATGAATAGAATATATATTCTTTGGTTTAGATTGGTTTGGTTTATTTTGTTTTATGGCATATCAACCTCAATGGGTTATTTAATGCCGACAACATTTTTAGGATAGATTCGTATGAATAGAATATGTATTCTTTGGTTTAGATTGGTTTGGTTTATTTTGTTTTATGGCATATCAACCTCAATGGGTTATTTAATGCCGACAACATTTTTAGGATAGATTCGTATGAATAGAATATGTATTCTTTGGTTTAGATTGGTTTGGTTTATTTTGTTTTATGGCATATCAACCTCAATGGGTTATTTAATGCCGACAACATTTTTAGGATAGATTCGTATGAATAGAATATGTATTCTTTGGTTTAGATTGGTTTGGTTTATTTTGTTTTATGGCATATCAACCTCAATGGGTTATTTAATGCCGACAACATTTTTAGGATAGATTCGTATGAATAGAATATGTATTCTTTGGTTTAGATTGGTTTGGTTTATTTTGTTTTATGGCATATCAACCTCAATGGGTTATTTAATGCCGACAACATTTTTAGGATAGATTCGTATGAATAGAATATGTATTCTTTGGTTTAGATTGGTTTGGTTTATTTTTTTTTATGGCATATCAACCTCAATGGGTTATTTAATGCCGACAACATTTTTAGGATAGAGATTGAATAGAATAGAATATGCTTTTTGTTTCTTTGGTTTAGATTGGTTTGGTTTATTTTGTTTTATGGCATATCAACCTCAATGGGTTATTTAATGCCGACAACATTTTTAGGATAGATTCGTATGAATAGAATATGTATTCTTTGGTTTAGATTGGTTTGGTTTATTTTGTTTTATGGCATATCAACCTCAATGGGTTATTTAATGCCGACAACATTTTTAGGATAGATTCGTATGAATAGAATATGTATTCTTTGGTTTAGATTGGTTTGGTTTATTTTGTTTTATGGCATATCAACCTCAATGGGTTATTTAATGCCGACAACATTTTTAGGATAGATTCGTATGAATAGAATATGTATTCTTTGGTTTAGATTGGTTTATTTTGTTTTACGGCATATCAACCTCAATGGGTTATTTAATGCCGACAACATTTTTAGGATAGATTCGTATGAATAGAATATGTATTCTTTGGTTTAGATTGGTTTGGTTTATTTTGTTTTATGGCATATCAACCTCAATGGGTTATTTAATGCCGACAACAGTTTATTTTTTTAGGATAGATTCGTATGAATAGAATATGTATTCTTTGGTTTAGATTGGTTTGGTTTATTTTTGTTTTATGGCATATCAACCTCAATGGGTTATTTAATGCCGACAACATTTTTTAGGATAGATTCGTATGAATAGAATATGTATTCTTTGGTTTAGATTGGTTTGGTTTATTTTGTTTTATGGCATATCAACCTCAATGGGTTATTTAATGCCGACAACATTTTTAGGATAGATTCGTATGAATAGAATATGTATTCTTTGGTTTAGATTGGTTTGGTTTATTTTGTTTTATGGCATATCAACCTCAATGGGTTATTTAATGCCAACAACATTTTTAGGATAGATTCGTATGAATAGAATATATTCTTTGGTTTAGATTGGTTTGGTTTGGTTTATTTTGTTTTATGGCATATCAACCTCAATGGGTTATTTAATGCCGACAACATTTTTAGGATAGATTCGTATGAATAGAATATGTATTCTTTGGTTTAGATTGGTTTGGTTTATTTTGTTTTATGGCATATCAACCTCAATGGGTTATTTAATGCCGACAACATTTTTAGGATAGATTCGTATGAATAGAATATGTATTCTTTGGTTTAGATTGGTTTGGTTTATTTTGTTTTATGGCATATCAACCTCAATGGGTTATTTAATGCCGACAACATTTTTAGGATAGATTCGTATGAATAGAATATGTATTCTTTGGTTTAGATTGGTTTGGTGGTTTATTTTGTTTTATGGCATATCAACCTCAATGGGTTATTTAATGCCGACAACATTTTTAGGATAGATTCGTATGAATAGAATATGTATTCTTTGGTTTAGATTGGTTTGGTTTATTTTGTTTTATGGCATATCAACCTCAATGGGTTATTTAATGCCGACAATATCTTTAGGATAGATTCGTACAAATAGAATATGCATTCTTTGGTTTAGATTGGTTTGGTTTATTTTGTTTTATGGCATATCAATCTCAATGGGTTATTTAATGCCGACAATATTTTTTAGGATAGATTCATATAAATAGAATATGTATTCTTTGGTTTAGATTGGTTTGGTTTATTTTGTTTTATGGCATATCAACCTCAATGGGTTATTTAATGCCGACAGCATTTTTAGGATAGATTCGTATGAATAGAGTATGTATTCTTTGGTTTAGATTGGTTTGGTTTTTTTTTTTATGGCATATCAACCTCAATGGGTTATTTAATGCCGACAACATTTTTAGGATAGATTCGTATGAATAGAATATGTATTCTTTGGTTTAGATTGGTTTGGTTTATTTTGTTTTATGGCATATCAACCTCAATGGGTTATTTAATGCCGACAACATTTTTAGGATAGATTCGTATGAAGAGAATATGTATTCTTTGGTTTAGATTGGTTTGGTTTATTTTGTTTTAAGGCATATCAACCTCAATGGGTTATTTAATGCTGACATTTTTAGGATAGATTCGTATGAATAGAATATGTATTCTTTGGTTTAGATTGGTTTGGTTTATTTTTTTTATGGCATATCAACCTGAATGGGTTATTTAATGCCGACATTTTTTAGGAGCGATTCGTATGAATAGAATATGTATTCTTTGGTTTAGATTGGTTTGGTTTTTTTTTTTTATGGCATATCAACCTCAATGGGTTATTTAATGCTGACATTTTTAGGATAGATTCGTATGAATAGAATATGTATTCTTTGGTTTAGATTGGTTTGGTTTATTTTGTTTTATGGCATATCAACCTCAATGGGTTATTTAATGACAACATTTTTAGGATAGATTCGTATGAATAGAATATGTATTCTTTGGTTTAGATTGGTTTGGTTTATTTTGTTTTATGGCATATCAACCTCAATGGGTTATTTAATGCCGACATTTTTAGGATAGATTCGTATGAATAGAATATGTATTCTTTGGTTTAGTTTGGTTTGGTTTTTTTTGTTTTTCAACCTGGCATATCAACCTCAATGGGTTATTTAATGCCGACAACATTTTTAGGATAGATTCGTATGAATAGAATATGTATTCTTTGGTTTAGATTGGTTTGGTTTATTTTGTTTTATGGCATATCAACCTCAATGGGTTATTTAATGCCGACAACATTTTTAGGATAGATTCGTATGAATAGAATATGTATTCTTTGGTTTAGATTGGTTTGGTTTATTTTTTGTTTTATGGCATATCAACCTCAATGGGTTATTTAATGCCATGAACAACATTTTTTAGGATAGATTCGTATGAATAGAATATGTATTCTTTGGTTTAGATTGGTTTGGTTTATTTTGTTTTATGGCATATCAACCTCAATGGGTTATTTAATGCCGACAATTTTAGGAGGATAGATTCGTATGAATAGAATATTGTTTTCTTTGGTTTAGATTGGTTTGGTTTATTTTGTTTTATGGCATATCAACCTCAATGGGTTATTTAATGCCGACAACATTTTTAGGATAGATTCGTATGAATAGAATATGTATTCTTTGGTTTAGATTGGTTTGGTTTAGTTTTTTTTTTTTGGCATATCAACCTCAATGGGTTATTTAATGCCGACAACATTTTTAGGATAGATTCGTATGAATAGAATATGTATTCTTTTGGTTTAGTTTGGTTTATTTTGTTTTATGGCATATCAACCTCAATGGGTTATTTAATGCCGACAACATTTTTAGGATAGATTCGTATGAATAGAATATGTATTCTTTGGTTTAGATTGGTTTGGTTTATTTTGTTTTATGGCATATCAACCTGAATGGGTATTTATTTAATGCCGACAACATTTTTAGGATAGATTCGTATGAATAGAATATGTATTCTTTTTTAGATTGGTTTGGTTTATTTTGTTTTATGGCATATCAACCTCAATGGGTTATTTAATGCCGACAACATTTTTAGGATAGATTCGTATGAATAGAATATGTATTCTTTGGTTTAGATTGGTTTTTTTATTTTGTTTTATGGCATATCAACCTCAATGGGTTATTTAATGCGACAACATTTTTAGGATAGATTCGTATGAATAGAATATGTATTCTTTGGTTTAGATTGGTTTGGTTTATTTTGTTTTATGGCATATCAACCTCAATGGGTTATTTAATGCCGACAACATTTTTAGGATAGATTCGTATGAATAGAATATGTATTCTTTGGTTTAGATTGGTTTGGTTTATTTTGTTTTATGGCATATCAACCTGAATGGGTTATTTAATGCCGACAACATTTTTAGGATAGATTCGTATGAATAGAATATGTATTCTTTGGTTTAGATTGGTTTGGTTTATTTTGTTTTATGGCATATCAACCTGAATGGGTTATTTAATGCCGACAACATTTTTAGGAGCGATTCGTATGAATAGAATATGTATTCTTTGGTTTAGTTTATTTTGTTTTTGGTTTATTTTGTTTTTATGGCATATCAACCTGAATGGGTTATTTAATGCCGACAACATTTTAGGATCAAGATGGGTTATGAATAGAATTTTATGCGATTCTTTGGTTTAGTATTGGTTTAGTTTATTTTGTTTTATGGCATATCAACCTGAATGGGTTATTTAATGCCGACAACATTTTTAGGATAGATTCGTATGAATAGAATATATCTTTATTCTTTGGTTTAGTTTATTTTGTTTTATGGCATATCAACCTGAATGGGTTATTTAATGCCGACATTTTTAGGATAGATTCGTATGAATAGAATATGTATTCTTTGGTTTAGATTGGTAGTTTATTTTGTTTTATGGCATATCAACCTGAATGGGTTATTTAATGCCGAACAACATTTTTAGGATAGATTCGTATGAATAGAATATTCATTTTTGGTTTTGCTTTAGTTTATTTTGTTTTATGGCATATCAACCTGAATGGGTTATTTAATGCCGACATTTTTAGGAGCGATTCGTATGAATAGAATATGTATTCTTTGGTTTAGTTTGGTTTATTTTGTTTTATGGCATATCAACCTGAATGGGTTATTTAATGCCGACAACATTTTTAGGAGCGATTCGTATGAATAGAATATGTATTCTTTGGTTTAGTTTGGTTTATTTTGTTTTATGGCATATCAACCTGAATGGGTTATTTAATGCCGACATTTTTAGGAGCGATTCGTATGAATAGAATATGTATTCTTTTCTTTGCTTTAGTTTATTTTGTTTTATGGCATATCAACCTGAATGGGTTATTTAATGCCGACATTTTTAGGAGCGATTCGTATGAATAGAATATGTCTTTGGTTTTGCTTTAGTTTATTTTGTTTTATGGCATATCAACCTGAATGGGTTATCTGGCGAAATGTGAAAATATAAAATAAAAAATGAATAAATCAACAGATTTTTTTGATGAATAGAACTGCTCATCACAGAATTTCAGACAAATTTGTTAACAACAAATGGATATGAATAACAGTGAAATTTAATGATGAAACATAAATATCAGATGTAATAATTTGTTTGAATGTAGAATAAATATCAAAATAATGATGTTATTTAAACAGAAATTCAGACAGAAGGTGAATAAAATATAATAACAAAAAAGATTTTATTTGTCTGAATGTAAACAGTGAAAATAATGATGACTGCTCATCACAGAAATTCAGACAGAAGGTGACCAGGGTATAATAACAACAAAGATGAGGATATTTGTCTGAATGTAAACAGTGAAAATAATGATGACTGCTCATCACGAAACAGGAAATTAGAGGATGTTGTAACAAATCCTTTATGGAAATTCTAAATAAATATAATAACTGAACATTATTGAAGTTGTTCATATAAAAATAATTCAAGCAAAATCATAAACTTATTTTATTTAACATCAGCAGAAAATATCGTGTTTTGAAATAAAGACAACTTTTTTTATAAGAAATTTTTATAAAATTCTCTGAATATGGTTTAATTTTAGTAATTTTTTTTACGCTATGTAATTTTTTTTTATATATTTTTATATTTTTGAGCAAACAGTAAAAGGGTTACTGGGCGTGAAATAATTAGAAAACAGAAACATTACTAAGCAGCGAAAACAATGGAAGATTAATCAGGAAGACAACGAATAATGGTTGACAGGGCATTTAAAGATTTGAAGATCGTGGAGAAAGAAAACGGTTCCAAATGCGAGAAAAGAATCTCTTAACATAGAACCTACGGTTACATCTAGAGAATTTAACTGTAAATTGATGAGACCTTGGGGCCGGCTTAAATTTATAAAATCTAGGTACCATAGCGAATAGTTCACCCGAACAATTACTCTGAAAGTATTTATAGAAAAGTTATAGGGAAACAACTTTACAGCAAAGTGAAAGTGACTCGAACCGAGATGCCAGATCAAGACCAATAATATTGCTTGGATTTTATTACGAATCTCTAAATGTATAGCAAGGGCAGTGTATTATACGTGGCAGCAATATTCTAAGAATGGACGAATTGTGGACTTATACATATGTAATGTAAGATTTTGGGGAGAAAAATATGTCTAGCACGACACAATAGATTCAGTATAATCTCTCCACTTCATGTCAGCCGTGAATGTCATTCGTGAAGGCGAAGCTAGTCAATCTTCTGGAGTTTAGCATCAGGCCTGTCAGATGATTAATAGAGAGCAGTTTGGCTTTGGAGGTATTAAAATGAACAAGTCATTCTTTGCCCCAGTTAACAACAGACTGTAGATTGCTTTTTTATATCAGCCTCCAATTTGACGTTATTGAACTGATCAAAGTTATTATCAAGCGAGAATGGTTGCGATTAGATATGAAATTGAGAGATAATGCTATCAGGAAGGTATGTTCATGAAAATTTGAAAGAATTTTTTTTTATTGTTTTTATTAATCAATAAGCCCCAAGTAAGACAGAAGTGCCACTAGCACAAAAGAGATTATAAAGGATTGAGAACAAGAGTAAAGAGGCGTGTTTGAGGAAAGGATAAAGAGAAGGACCGGGGAACAAGATCAAGGTATCAGAAAATGTCGATTGACATTACATTTGAATATTTGAAGACTATAACTGTCAGAGAAGCAAGTAACAGGAAGGTAGTTTCACGGACGGGAAGTGCGAGAGAAGAAACTGTTTGAGTAGAAGAGACGGTTACATTTAACCGTTTCGACAGTGAAAGGTTGGGACCGAGATGCTAACCTAAATTCATGCAGTCTGGGAACCAGCGAAAGTGGCTCGTCGGAACAGTTGACGTGAAAATACTTGTAGAAGAGACAGACGGAAGCCACGGTACATCTGTGAGAAAGCGATTGTTGACAAGATGCCAGATTAGGACTTATCGCATCCATCTGGATTTTGTCGAGGACCTCGAGACGTACAAGGGGGCACCAGACGATATATGACACCAATATTCCATGCAAGGATGGATAAGGATGTAGCCATGGGGGTGGGGGCACCAGCATTAGTACAAAAAGGATCTAGAAGAATGGTCGTTCACAATAACTTAGAAGACAAACATTGGAAACCTTATTAACGACGGAACCCTGAACGACGGAAGGGTCAATGAATTGCCCCAAAGTACTTGGGCAATAAACATTACGGACCGTTTCCGCAGTCTCTCATCCCCTCCAAAAGAAAACTATAAATACATTAGAAAAAAAAATAATAAAAACATAAGATATTCCTTGTCTGTCAGATTCACTGAAACAGGCAGAAAGTTGTGGTTGCTGCACAAATATAATACACTTACACTCTCTCTAAATTCTGTTTTTATTTCCGGAGTTGTTTTTTCTGTTTTCTTTTTCAATTTGTAGCTCTGATGAATTGGATCGTATTTACGATTCCAATGGAATAAATTATGACCATGGAATATTAATGTTTAAGTTTTTATATATATATATATATATATATATATATATATATATATATATATATATATATATATATATATATATATATATATTTTTTTGTTGTTTTGAATATTGTTTCACTCCGTCACTATTTTGTTTTATGTATATTTTTTCTTAAACAAATGAAAAAAAAAAAAAAAGGCTTTTCACATACAGCCTTTTAGAAGTAGGTTCTCACCAGTCGAAATGCAATTGAAATGCACCGAAACGAAATTGCATCTTTATAGTGAGAAAACTGTTTTTGTCTATAAAAAAATTTTGAATAAATAATTATTGCACTGCTATTTTTATTAAAACGTTCGTTAGAATTTTTATATTATTTTTTCTCATTGCATCAGAATATATATATATATATATATATATATATATATATATATATATATATATATATATATATATAAAAAAAATGAAAAACACTATTATTCCATGGTCATGGAATATTCCACATGTTTTTATTATATTCTTACTTTGTCCTGGACATCGAGTTCTACCTGGATTCTTCCTGTTGGAATTTTTATTCAAAAAAATATACATGTATGGGTATTTATATATTTCTTATATGTATGCATATTTACTAATATTATATATATATATATATATATATATATATATATATATATATATATATATATATATATATACAATTATAGGATTAGTGTATACGGAATAAATTCCAATAATCAACAATTCAAATGTATCCATGTTGTCATGAAGTTAAGAGCAGTCGATCTAAACGTTTATTCCAACGCAATTTCAATAAAAACAAAATAAATAGAATAACATATGTATTTTTTCTTTTTCCTCGGTAATTTTATAATTTTAAACTTAATAAAGATTACATTTAGATTTTAAAATGGGGAATCTTTTATTTTTAATGTTAATTTCAAATTTTATCATATAATTTAATACTTATTAGTTAGAATAAATTCTATTTTAGTATAACCCCAACTTTAAAGCACTTAATAGCTATTATAACTCACTTCGTTGTCAAGTTTTTTGAATTCTCGTATAATTGGATTTTGACTGGTCATTCCAGCTTATGTAACAGCGTTTCCCCTTGTGAGGGGTGGTTAATTAATTTGATCCTTTTAAAACCCTTTACTCTACATTCAACATCATCATTTGATAAGACACCAGAGCTGTTGAAACAAAATGGCTATTTTTGTAGTGATTTTATAGCGTATTTATGTTATAATTTTAAATTATTTTTAATATATATATATATATATATATATATATATATATATATATATATATATATATATATATAAAAGAGACTGTTTGACCAACACAAGGAATGACCAAATTTCATGTTAAAATTTTTTAAAATGAAAAAAACAACATATGAAAACTACAGAGAAATTTTTCATTTTTTCCATCAACATATTCATTTCTGTAGTTCACTGCTACCAGCAAACAGCAGAAAAATTTATTTTCTCCTGATGATGGCCATGTTGGCCGAAACTAGTCGAGGAATCTAAATGAAATATTAATAATAAAAAGGAAGGAATATTAATATACATAATGTCTGGAGATTTTAATTTTTTTTTATTTAATAATATATATATATATATATATATATATATATATATGATAAGATGAAGAAAAAATAGGAAACGTTTATTGATATAATATGTTTTATTTTTATTAAAGCTTCATTAGACAACACGAGTTATGGAGAAAATTGGTTAATGCGGTTTCACATGCATTCAACTTGTTCAACAAACGTTAGTATAAAAATTTGTTAAAGCGGTTATCAATCATGGGACTTACCAGTCTTGAAGTGAGCCGAGGTTTTCAGCCGAAAATAAGTATACTTTAATGAAATTTAGTATCCAATAATAAACACTTAAAGGAGAATATATCAGACATATGAATAAATAATTTATTACTTCTCTAAAAATACTAACACAAATATATATATATATATATATATATATATATATATATATATATATATATATATATATGTGTGTGTGTGTATTTTAAGACATTCTTATGTTTATACATTCATGTTTATGAGAATGTATAAACATAAAAATGTCTTAAAATAATTGTCGGATTTTTGTCCCTTTCATTATGTGTGACGTCATTTGTTTTACATTTGGATACGCATCGAGCAGATATGAATGTACTTGAGAAAAATCATGGAAAATTGTAGTTTAAAAATAGTAAAATCGACCTTGGTAACCGAAACGCTCCTCTGTCGCAAAAAAAAGAAAAAAAAAACATTCAGGCTATATGACGGTTTCATTCATGAGATGATACAGGTTCGATTCAGTCGGAGGACGAATTTAAATATTTTTCTACAGAAAAAAAAATGTAAACAATTTAAAACAATTTCAGACATTTTATATAGCCATTATAAATGTTTCTAAACGAATTTATTATAAACAGGCATTTACTTAAATATTTTATTTTTACAAAAAAGAAAAAATGTAAACATAAAATGTATTTAAAAATAATTTTACACTTTGTCCATTTTATATATATATTTATATATATATATATATATATATATATATATATATATATATATATATATATATATATATATATATATATATATATATATATATATATATATATATATATATATAACGAAATGGATATAAATGACAATTATTTAAATATTTTCTCAAGGACACATGGCACAGTGGATAAAGGAGTTAGTTAGATCCAGTGACAGGTACAAAAGAGTTTGTGAGTTCAGTACCCGGTTAAGGCAGTGGAGAACTTGGGGAGGGTAATTAAAAGGAGATAACTGACATTCATTAGACATGGCATGTGGAACTAGAACAGTCTACCCCAGTGAGTGAAATAAAGGGTTCAGTTCGACATTCCAACCACTTGAAGAAGACCGAAACGTTGTAATAAATATGGCGACAAAGATGAGGACAATAGTCCGAATAATGTAAATAGTGTACAGACAGATATTCTCTTTTACCCTTTATTTTATTAGATACAATTTATTTAAGTAAATGCTCTCCCTTTTTTTAATTAACGGAACCATCAATTGATCTAACGTGCTATACCACTCAGCTACGGAGAAGGGACAGATTAGCGAAGTTCAAATTACTGTTTATAAACAACAAATCTTCGACGATCTTTCCCGTATCAAATACAGGTTCGATTCCCGTCGAAGAATGCATATTTTCTACGAATTTCTCGAATGTAATTAATAATGTTTAATAATAAAAAAATAGAAATAAATTAAAAACAGAACATTTACTTAAATTGTATCTAATAAAATAATATATAAAAAGAAAACAGAGAATTAATATATATATATATATATATATATATATATATATATATATATATATATATATATATATATATATATAAGGGGTTCTATGTATGCACAAAGGAGATGGGTCATTTAATGATCTACATATTCTTGCTTTTCTTATATATATATATATATATATATATATATATGAGAACATGAGAAATTATATATCACTAAGTTTATAAAAAATAAAAATTTACCGAATCAGAGAAATGATATAGCCGTTATTTTCAAAAATTTTCCTTAAATAATACTACAAAAAAAGTACCTGGTAATATACATACTAATATTTGATATGAAAAAAGATTAAATAATTTAAGTTATTCTATTACATTTACTTGTTTTTAAAAAGTAATATAGTCTAATAGTAATTAAAAAATATTTTAAAATTGAAGTTGAATAAAATGTATTCTAACCTAAACATCCCCCCCAAAAATCTTTGAGTACACAAGTAGGAAAAAATGCCGAAAAATTTTTTTGCCGTTAATAATAAAAAAACCCAGACAACATGTATTTAACGGATGTTAGAATCCATTGAAAAATACACCCCTACCCTCCCTTAACTTAACCTCTTTCATGAACGTAACTCATAATTGATACAAAAATAGTTAATGTAAATGAACACACTACCGGCCCTTGTCTGAATGATTGGATTTCCCTGTATCCTGGGCAACAGCGAATTATGGATTCATGTGTGCGTTTAAAACTCAGTAAATTTAAAAATAAGTTATTCCCAATATTCGCTTGAAGATGAAATGGAATTAATGCTTCTGATTTAATTATAGAATTAAATTTGAAATTTTTAGCTTCCATTATTGAAAACATGGTTATTTGTGTGTAGCAAAAAAAACATATTTTATATCTCTTAATTTATAATATTTAGGCTCTGTTAATTTACATTGATAATTTTTTGTAAAATAAAAAAAAAAAATATCAGTAAGAACACCGGATTATATAAAAAATTTTGTTCTTTCCTTATATTAGGTTGGTGCAAAAATAATGACGTAATAATGTCGTTTTTGACGTAAAAAATACGTTAAAAAACGAATTATTACGTCATATTTTTTACCAACCAATATAATATATATATATATATATATATATATATATATATATATATATATATATATGTGTGTGTGTGTGTGTGTGTGTGTGTGTGTGTGTACTTTCTTCTTTATGTACCATGTCCGCTGATAACTTTGGCGATCATGGCCCTCCTCAATTTTCCTGTCCCTTGTAACTGTCATTTTGACGTTTTGTTATTTCTCCTCAAAACTGTTCCGCTATTCAGTTGCTAAAGCTCACTAAGTATTTTTAGCGTTGTTTTCCTCTGTCTCTAACCTTAACCTCTTGGCTTCTATCTGTCCTGTGAGTATTAGATTTTCTAAGCCCTCTTTCCTTACTATATGCCTAAGAAACCTCAACTTTCTCATCTTGTTAAGTATACGTTTCCATTTTGTTTTCCTTTTCTCTAAAACTTCGTCGTTGATATAATGTTCGGTCCATAGTTTCCTCAGCATCCTTCTGTAGAGCATTTCTTTTATTTCAAGTGTCTTCTTCGTCTTTGTGGAAAATTTCCAGCACTCACTCCCATATAGCAGGACCGATATCACTTACTCTTTTCTTTCTTTCTAACGAAGTCTTTCTGTTTCTCAGCACTATGTAATTTAAAGTATAGGAGTGTGATACAATGGGAGATCGGAGAAATAAAGCTTAGTGCCATCTTTACGGGCAGAGCATCAATATCTCTATCTATAAAAGCAGGATGTGTGTGTGTCTCTCTCTCTCTCTCTCTCTCTGTGTGTGTGTGTGTGTGTGTGTGTGTGTGTAACGAATGCACGGCCGAAATTTTTGACGGATTTGCACCAAAATTTACATTCACATGCTCCAAGTTAGCTGGAAGGCCAAGACCGACTTCGCATTTCCCAACTTCCATCGATATTGGAAATGATCGATTTTTTTCATGCTTCTAACGCCAGTTTTCATGTAGTTTGCAGCCATTTTCTACTGGCCAGAGTGAGAGCCTATAGCTGGCTTCCACGAATAGGCAGAAAGATTCTATTGGTCAGCGTGAGAGCCAACAGCTGATTGACACGAATGTTAACTAGCATTAACAAAAAAAAATCGATAGCTGCATCTGTCACAAGTGGGAAAAATTGAAATCTGCATGGCACTTTACTCCAATTGGCTCATTCGCTTGCTTAAACTCAACTTTGATTCTGATTCCGCAGAACTAGGTTGGGAAAAAAAAGTATTTGTTGTTAACATTCTTTTTTCATTTGTTTTTTCCAGTTACGAGTCCTTTTTTAAAGCTGATCGTTTTGTGTTCATTTTGTTTAGTTTATTTTTTCGTAACATTATTTTTTGATTTAATGTTTGTATAGAGCTTAGAAAAAAATCGCAGTGTAAGATAGGCAAGAAGTAAGGCATGTAGCAACATCAGCACGGCAAAGGGCACTCCTTTAAAGGCATGGAAGGGAAAAATATTTAAAGTCAAGTGATAGCGATTGCTGTATGAGTCGTAGTATTTTTGAATCAGGCACGGGCAACGCCGGGTCATGCTGATAGTTTTTAAATAAAGTTCTAGTGAACAGTGGCCAACTATAACTAAACTTTTTTTTTCTTTATTGATTGTTCAGATATTTTCGTCACATCTAATATTCCGGAAGTAGAATACAAGACAACTTTTCATAGATGACACATTTATTGGGATTTGTCTGGAAAATGCCAGTCCTATGAGAGTCTAAAAGGAGGTTGACCTTTGAGAGTTCGCTGTCCTAAATACTGATCTTGGAACAAAAGTCATTTATTGTAATAGTTCTTTACACGGATTTTCTTTTTATTATTATTATTTTTAAATAAGTTAATTCAATGCAGATGTGAACATATTCATCATCACGTTTTCTCTCTTCATCTGTGGTCGATTTGCGTATATTTTTTTTTCTAGTTCAGTGGGTGAGATGTTAGATTTTGTGTATTATGCATTTGACCTTTCGGAGAGAAAAACGAAAGATAAGACTGACAAACCAAAATATTGTGTCTCCAACAACTGGACCCCACCCACACACACACAAGGAAAGGGTTCGATTCGTATCGGGAGGTAGAATCTTCCTGTAATAGTAATTCCTAATCTCTACCGCTGTATAAGAAAATTTGAAAAGAAACGAGGACACCAGCTAAAACACATGCCATTTTTACTTTAATCATTTCACTTCAAGCAAGGCAATAAAACCACTAAGACGCAAGGGTTAATGAGTGTGAGAAAAGTATAAAAAAAGGAGAGAGATTATTAAGCAGCAAAAACAATTCATCACACTATTTTCTTAATCATTTCATCCAAAGCAAGGTAATAAAGCCACTAAGACGCAAGTGTTAATGAATGTGAAAAAATATAAAAATTGAGAGAGATTATTAAGCAGCCAGAACAATTCATCACAATATTTTCTTAATCATTTCATCCAAAGCAAGGTAATAAATCCACTAAGACGCAAGGGTTTTCTGAATGTGAAAAAATATTAAAAAAATGTAGAAGGATTAAGAAGCAAGAACAATTCATCATACTAATTTTATTAATCAGTTCACCCTAAGCAAGGGAATAAAGTCACTAAGACGCAAGAGTTTACAGAGTGTGAAAAATAATAAAAAATGGAAAAACATTATTAAGGAGCGAGGACAATAAAAGAACGGGTAATAGGAAAGCAGATGATAACAATTGAAGTTGCATTTGAATTTTTCAAGATCAAAGTTGGCTGGAAAGCAAGAAGCCGGAAGAGAGTTACATTAGTGAGAAGTGTGAGGGAAGAAACTGTTAACATAGAACTTTCGGTTGCAACAAACCAGCTCAACTGTAAAATGATGAGAACCAGTCGCTAATCTAGCACTGCACTTAAATCTATAACGTCTAAGTACTATAGGGGAAAGTAAAAATTTTGTGTAAAATAGTAAAAATGTGGCACAAGGCCAAAAGTAGGGATGGGGGATAGCTGATCTTCTTCGGTCTTGCTAGCTACAATTACCACGGTATTCAGTCCACCAACACAACAGATTTTTATTATCGTTCTTAATACGCGATATAACCTTGAATTTTAAATTATATATATATATATATATATATATATATATATATATATATATATATATATATATATATATATAGGCAGTGTTAAAAATTTAAACTTTATTTGTATTTGCGATAGAAATAATTTGTAAGAAGGATTAGAAAGAAGTAAGTCTATATTTTTTAAGGTTTTATTGAAATTTTATTTAAGTTTCCACATGTCCTCCATCATTAGCAATACAAAGGGTAATACGATTTTGCAGTTCACGGAAAACATTTGCCAACTGATTTACAGTAATGCCTGAAATCATATTAGTTATTTTAGCTATACTTAAAACTAGGTACATTAAACTTTATAACATTTTTTACAGATTATTTCTATCGCAAATACAAATAAAGTTATAAATTTTTTAATGTGCACACGAACTTTATGGACACACTGTACATATGTGTCGCATGCATCATTATTACGTTGGACATTATTGCCTTTTTTGGGTAATATGAAACATCTATTCAATGAAGTTCACTTTTTTATCAGTTGTTTTTTTACTTACGCCGCTGGCGAGTATTGTATTTTTTGATGCTATAAAGATTACCATTTCATTTCCAACCTCCGTTTTAGTTATTCCTCGTTCAGTAACAATTTCTAGGTTACAACTGTATTCAAAGTCGTATATTTAGAGATGATGTCACATAGCCATAAAGAAGGAGCTTACTTAATAAGATTTTCAGGTTGCTGTTTGATTTTTGTGTGAATTTGCGATGTTGAGCGAAATTATATCTAACGCAGCCTATTATATGTTCAATATATATATATATATATATATATATATATATATATTAGCTTGAATATATTCCATTACCACAGCAACAGTCTCGATACTTTTTGATCAGATCTATTCTGTGTGTGTATATATATATATATATATATATAAAGACATTTTTATGTTTAACATTTTATTTATAGATACAAATATTTAAATAAATGCTCTGTTTATAATAAACAGTATTAAACAACATTTACCGGCCTGAATGTATTTATTTAAATATTTTATCTATAAAAGGAATGTTAAACATAAAAGATTTTTAAAAAATTGCCGGAATTTGTCCATTTCATAATATATATATATATATATATATATATATATATATATATATATATATATATATATATATTTATATTAAATATATTCCATTACCATAAAATAGTTTTGATTCTTTTTGAAAGAATTTCTCTCTATCTATAAAATTCTCTCTTTCTCTCTCTCTCTGTATATATATTAATATTATTTAAATATTATTCCATAACCAACAGTCCTGATACTTGTTGATAGGAAATCTCTCTTTTTTTCTTTTTATGTGTATATGTATATATATATATATATATATATATATATATATATATATATTTATTTTATATATTCCATTAGCAATTTTAACAGTTGATTACTTTTGATCAGATCTTTCTCTCTCTCTCTTTCTCTTTCTTTCAGAATATATATATATATATATATATATATATATATATTTATATATGTACTAGCTTTAAACACCTTATTTGCAATTTTTAAAAATTTTGTGAAAGGGCATTTAAATAATTAGGCTTTTGGCTTCTTCAGTAATTTGAGGTTCCCTAAAATTTAAATTGATGTTCTCAGCACTGAAATGAATGGCTTCCGTTTGATGTTTTTTTCATTTAAACAGAATTTTTTTCGAAAGCTGCAGCGTTACCTGTTTTGATTGCAATCTTGTCTTCTCTTACCGGAGATTTCTTTTTGCTACACATACTGCTGCCGTATGCGACAGGCATGAATAAACGATAAAAGAACTCAAAATTGATTGTTGCATTTAAGTATTGCATTAATATTTAAGCTTGTCTTTTAAAAGTTCAACGATAATTCTTCTGCCGCCACTTAATTTAAAGACAATTTGATGTTCGTAGATCCTTAGGAAAATTACAACCAAAAAATATTTTTTATTTCACGGGTGACTTTCGCTGGATTTTGAAATTAATTTCCATTATTCTCAAATTTCTTTCCAAGTTATAAAAATTGTTATCGTATAAAAAAAAAATCGCCGAAAACGATCTCTGTAACAAGAGCTATTGAAAGTTAGAGAGTTGTGTCCCTTTAATTGAAAAAGTGACACAGCGACACAGTGATATTTATACATTTATTATATATATATAGGAAAAATGGAAAAAGTTCACAATTATTTTAAGACGTTTTTATGTTTATACATTTTTTTTTTATAGACAGAAATATTTAATAAACGCTCTATTTTATAATAAAACAGTATTAACAACATTAACTTGAATATTTATATATCTATAAAAAGAATGTAAAAAACTTAAAAAAATTGTTGGATGTTTGTCCATTTCATAATGTGTGACATCATTTGTTTACATTTGATACGCCATTGAGCAGATATGAATGTTGGAGAGAGATTCATGGATGATTGAAGTTTCCTGCAGTAAATTCGACCTTGCTAACCGATGGATCCTCTGTGGCGAAATCGGTAAAAGCACGTCAGGCTATATGACGGTTCCGTATCGGATACAGGTTTGAATCTTGTTGGAGGACGAATATTTTCTATGAAAATTTCTCAGACATTCAGGCTGGTAAATGTTATTTAATACTGTTTATTATACACAGAGCATTTACTTAAATATTTGTATCTATAAAAAGAATGAATAAACATAAAATTGTCCTAAAATAATTGTCGGACTTTGTACATTTCATAATGTATATGTGTGTGTGTGTGTTTCATTGAATAATATAGACATAGTATGTCTCTCTATTTTTATACTGATCCTTTCCAATTCTCTAATCAGTTTCTTGATATTGATGAATTTATCAAAGAAACACCCTTATTTTTCACATTTTATTTTTACTTTTATATGTTTGTAATACCTCACTATTTATTTAGCTTCATCAGAAATTTTGGAAAGGCAACCTTTCGGGGTTATAATTCAGTTTTTAATTTATTTTTTTAATTGTTGCGTAGAGGTCCTGTGTATTTTGGAGTTAGTGTTAAAGTCTCCTCGACAAAAACTAAAGACAAAACGAACAAAAATATAGAAAAAAAACAAGTCGAAGAAAAAGAAATAAATACAAGACAAAACAAAAAGAAGAAAGAACGACAAGACATGACAAAAGAAAAAAAAAGAAAAAGACTATAGAACTATGACAAGTCTTTCTTGATTTTTCTTTCACCCTGCCATGTCACTGCACGACTTCTTTTCTGGAGTTTAGCAATATTTTAATTTTTTTTGTTTGGATCAGTTGCGTAGATGTCTCCGTGTATATTGGAGTTAATGTTAATATGTACCGATAAAAGAAAGAAACAAAGAAAGAAACAAAGTGAAAGAGAACAAAAGATAGAAAAGCGAAAAAAAAAAAGAAAGTAATGCTTACAGACCAAACGAAAGAAAGAAAAAAGATCGAAAGAAAGAGAAGGCGAATAAAAGAAAGAAAGAAATACAGACGGACAAGACGAAAAGAAAAAAAGATTGAAAAAAAGAAAGGTGGAAAAAAGAAAGAAAGATATACAGACGGACAAGACGAAAAGAAAAAAGAAGGAAAGAAAAACAGGTCGAAAAAATAAATAAATAAATAATGACAGACAAGACGAAAAAAAGATTGAAAGAAAGACAAGCTAAAAAAAGAAAAGAAATACTAATGAACAAGCCGAAAATGAAAAAAAAACACAAGAAGGAAGAAAGAAAAATCTATTGAACTGTAACAGATCTCTCTTGTTCTCTCTCTCTCTCTCTCTTTCTCTCTCTCTCTCTCTCTCTCTCTCGCTCTCTCTCTCTCTTTCTGTGTATCATGTCACTCCACAACATAAGCAATCATGGTTCTCCACATCTTCTTTTCTTCCTTTCAGCAATTCTTGAAAGCTGTCTGGCTGTATTGATAAGCTAATAAAACGCTTTTTTTCAGTAAATTGAAAAAAAAAAAAATAAAACGAGGTAAATTTGGTGAGTGACTAATTGGGGATCACCACGTATTTCTTTACGCCTCTATGTCTTTTCAGGCCGTCACATTTGATCGCTTTCACCAGATTTCGATGCAAACCAATTCATCGCTTTCACTGGGCCTGTTGATAGAGAATTACTGGCTGGGCCTGCAAGAGTGTAAATAAACGATGCGTTGGATGTTGTAAGGCAATAGTTGGGACCAGACGTTAACGGGGATAGTTTGGCGGGAAAGAAGAAAGTGGGGCAATTTTAGCAAAGGAAAGAAAAATCTGGGTCGGAACGAAAAGTGAGAAATGAATGTTAGTGGATGAAAAGTAAACGTTAGGCAGAAACGATAAAACAAATTATAAAGAATGAATGAAACAAAGCCCCCCCCCTCAAAAAATGAAAACAGAATAAAAGAATGAAATAATGAATAAAGTGAAGAATGAAAGACAATGAAAACTAAAGACTGGAATGATAAATAAATGAATGAAAGAATAGTTGAAGGAAAGATTTACAAAAGAATGAGACCAAAATGATAAGACTAAGAATGGTAAGAAGGAATAAAAGCAGAAATGGTTGGATAAAACTGTAGGGACCTCCATTTTTTTCGGCAAAATTTCCGATACCTAACTTTAAAATAAATTTTTAAAATGAAAAAAATGGATGCTTGAAGATTTCATTTTAGCTTTAATTGAAAGTTTAATCATTAAATTTATTATTTCCATTAATTAAACAATTCTGGTGTATTTCAGATAGAAACTATATACATTGGAATGTCAAATTTAATTTTAAAATTTTAAATTTTCTTAATTCCGGCAATTTTCTTAATTTTACGAAATTTGTAAACAAATACAAATTTATCGATTTTAAAAATATTTAAAAAAAGTTTCTGACACGTTATTTTAGTAAAATTAGAAAAATTTAATGTTAAAATAATCTGATTTAAAAGAAATAAAATTTAATATCTAGCATAAAAAAGTAATATACAACCAATTATTAACGATTGGTGCTGTTATTTTTATCCAATATTTGATCTAGTTAATCTTTTAATTGAGATTTTTGAAAAAAGCTACTACGGATGACCATAAATGAAAATTATAAAAAATCTGAGTAAAATCTTTTTTTTAAAAGTAAATAAAAGGAAAAAATAATTTCTTTTATAATAATGGCAATTTCAGTCTACTTAAAGGAAATACATGGAAATACGGAACGGTATATTATTAATTAAAAAAATACAACAAAAAAAATTAAATTTGAAAAAAAAAATTAGCACCACTAAGTTTATTAAACTTTGCAATTTGAACTCGTAAATTTTTTTCTACTTAATTACTAATTATCACAAGGAAATAGCCTAATACAGAATTTTGCACGATTTTTAAACTATTATAAATTATTATAATTAAAATGTAAAAAAATGAAAAAATTCTTGTAAAATTTAATTATTCATCAGAAAAAAATTATTTCTTCAGACAATAACCTTAATATTACATATTTACAAAAGCAATTAAAAGCTTTTTATAATTAATAATATCATAGATTTATTGATTCATTATTTTTCAATTCAGAGCAGATTTTTAGTTAATTAGCGCAAATTTGAAAAAAAAAAAGTAGGTGATTTACCATCTCTAATGACTCTTACTTTAAAAAAAAAATTGTCAGGAAATAAAAAGGTTTTGAACGAAATTTCAGGAAAATAATAAAACTGGGGTGTTAATATATAAAAAAAATATTTTTAAAAAAAATTTTCTAGAAAAAAAATATTTAAAAAATAATTTCATTCATTTGTGAATAAGTCCTGAAAATTTCATTAAAATCGGACAATTATTTGATTTTTACAAGAATTTCCAAATCAATGTTTTCAACGGAAAAAAAAAAAAAAAAAACAATGTTATTTTAAAGCACCGCGATGACGTAAACAAAAGAAGATTTTAACCAAAATTTCGAACGTTTTAGAAAATAATAAAAATTTAAAAAAATAATTAAAAAATACTTTGGTCATTCATCTTAATATTAACATAAGCATTTTTACGATAAAACTTGATTTGCATTAAGTTTGTGGCATTTTTGACACGCTATGCCGTTTCCCGCGAAAAAGTGGAGGTGCCTAGATAAAAGAAACAACGAAGAATGAAATAAAGAAAATGAAAAAAAAAAAAAGAAACATGATTGAACGAATTAAAGCATAAATAAATGTCTAAAAGCAAAAAACGAAGAATGAATAAAAGAAAAGAAAAAAAAAATGAAACATGAATAAATATCATAGGACCACATCTTGAACTTACGATCTGCATAGATGTATAGTTTATTAGAATGATTGACAAAACATCGGCTACTTGCCTTTATAAAATGGTAAATAATAAGGATTTCCTTATAGCTGGTTCATATATTCCAATAATTTATTTAAAAATATATTATTAAATATAACAGACAATAGATGTCTATTATGTTTGACTAGCAGCATGGCCCGGCGTTGCCCGTGCTTGATTCAAAAATCGTACGACTCATACAGCAATCGCTATCACTTGACTTAAAATATTTTTTGCCCTTCCTATTTTTTAAAGGAGTTATTTAGCCGTGCTGATGTTTGCTACATAGCTTACTTTTTGCCTATCTCACACTGCGAATTTTTTCTAAGCTCTATACTAAACATTAAATCTGTTACGAAAAAAGAACTAAACAAAATGAACGCAAAAACAAACAAACAAAAAAAGCACGGATGGCCATGATTGAATAAGGAATAAATAGAAAACGCTTATAAATTTAATATGCATTGTGAGACCGGAACTACATACACAATAGACTCTTCCAGGTCTATATTAAGTATGCGACACGGCACTCTTGACAGAGACAGAGAGAGACAGTGAGAGCCGCGTACGACTACCAATATTGGACACTAACATATAGTAAGCTCCGCTTACACTATCTCTGTAACCTGTTGTTAATATATCTTTCTTACATCTAATCCGTGTTCCGTGTTTTTTCCTTCTGTGGTTAAAAAATTCAAACATTAATATGTTTATTTTTTATTTCAGTTTCATCAGAATTTTTAAGGAATGGGGGGATTGAATTATGGAAAAGTATGTTCTGGAAACATTTGGGTTCTGTGTTACTTGTTTTTCATTGGTCAGACAGACCTCACGTGTCTTTGTCCTGTGGTGTCAACCCATGTGTATATTCGCGCGCAGGTGCGTCCCGATACTAGTGGGCATTTTTTTTGTGTTAGTCTGGTAGTGTGTTTAATTCCCGAAAATGGCAGAGAGATGATGACGTGTCTGTATGTTTGTGTCTCATATTTCTAGTTGGTTTCCTTGTTGGAATTGATAGGATCGATACGTGTGTTGATAGTTGGTTTTGATGTGCATGCTATCAATTCGGGGGTAAATTCTATGATTGATTAAAAAATCATGTGCATCGTGAAATTCGGAGGCTTGTGTGCGTGGTGTGGCTGCGTGCTTGTATAATTTTATTATAGATATTATTGTTGTTATTATTATGTATGTCTTTTGAGTGTATCAGGTGATGTCTGCTGTTTGTTATAGAGAAAGATTTATGTCACACCGTTACACACACACACACGTACACATACACACACACGTACACATGCATACATACATATATACATACATACCTATACACATGGTTTTGTACTATCCGTTGTTCCAGGCAACAGCTGATTGTTTTCAAACATATGTTTTGTGAACAAGTGGGGACATTTATTAAATCATTTCAAAAAGAAAAATTGGAGGGGGAAGTAGATAAGTAAAGGAAAGTAGGAGCGAACTATATAGAGAGAAAGGGTGAGAATCAAGGAGAGAGAGAGAGGAGAAAAAGGAAAGGGAATGATAGAGAGGGCAAATATATGAAAGGCGAATGAATGAAGAGGAGAGAGAAAGGAAGGAAGAAGGAAGAGGAAGAAGGAAAGAAAAAAGAAGGAAGAGGCGGAAAGGAAGGAAGGAAAAGGAAGGAAAGGAAGGAAGAAAGGAAAAAAAAAGAAGGAAAGAGGGGGAAGGAAGGAAGGAAGGAAGAAGGAAGGAAAGGAAGGAAGGAAGGAAGGAAGAAAGGAAGAAGGAAAGAAGGAAGAAAGAAAGAAAGAAGGAAGGAAGGAAAAGAAGAAGGAAAAAGAAAGAAAGGAAAGGAAGGAAGAAAGGAAGAAAAAAGGAAGGAAGAAGAAAGGAAGAAAGGAAGGAAGAAGGAAGAGGAAAAAGAAAGAAAGAAAAAAAAAAGGAAGGAAGGAAGGAAAAGGAGAAAGGAAGGAAGGAAGAAGGAAAGGAAGGAAGGAAGGAAGGAAGGAAGGAAGGAAGGAAGGAAGGAAGGAAGGAAGGAAGGAAGGAAGGAAGAAAGAAAAAGGAAAAGGAAAAGGAAGAAAGAAAGGAAGGAAGATTTGAAGAAGGAAGAAAAAAGAAGGAAGAAGGAAAGGACGGAAAGGAAAAAAGGAAGGAAGGAAGGAAGGAAGGAAGGAAGGAAAGAAAGAAGAAAGGAAGGAAGGAAAGAAAGAAAGAAAGAAAAAAAGAAGGAAAGGAAGGAAGGAAGAAAGGTTGAAAAAAGAAAGGAGGAAGGAAGAAAAGAAAAGAAGGAAAGGAAGAAAGGAAGGAAGGAAGAAGAAAGGAAAGAAGGAAAGGAAGGAAGAAAAGAAGGAAGAAAAGGAAGGAAGGAAAAGAAAAAAAGAAAAGAAAAAAAAAAAGGAAGGAAGAAAGAAGGAAAAAAGGAGAAAAAAAAAAAGAAAGAAAAAGGAAGAGGAGGAAAGAAGAAAAAATAGGAAGGACTTCAAAAAAAAGGAAGGAGGAGGAAAAGGAAGTAAAAAAAAGGTAGGAAGGAAAGGTAGTCAATAAAGTGGGAAGGCACAAAGGAAGGCAGAAAGAAAAGAAAAGCAAGCAAGAAAGAAGGAAGGTAAGGAAGGAGTGATGGAAGGAAAGGGTGAAAAAAGAAAAGGAAGAGTATGAAATATAAATGAACAAGCCAAAAAGTGACGTATTTCTGGAGGGGGAATGAAAAACAAAGAAAAATGTAAAAATTAAATTCATAGAAATATATGGATATGGTTGATTTTACAAGCACGTGAGGATATTGAGAACTAATATGATGACTATTAGTTAATCACTTAACATCATCATCATTTTCGTCCTTAAATCTTTTAACATCATCACCATCATTCTGAACATCTTTATCTTTAGTTTTTCATTTACGATCATCATCATCGTCATCAGGACTATTAGTGATTCCCTTAACATCATCATCATTTTCGTCATTAAATCTTCTTTTGACATCATCACCATCTTTCTGAACATATTCATCTTTAGGTCTTCACTTAACATGATGATGATCATCATCATCATCTTCGTCAAGATGACCTTTCTTACTTTTAAATGATTATCATTTATCAAGTGTCTTTTCATACTTCTCTAAACATCATCTTCATAAATATATTTCCTTCTACATCTCTGAAGTCCGTATCAGTCAATGGAGTATTCCTTCACCCTTAGTAACAACGCCGTTGTTTTTGTTTCACTATTGTTAATGTTTTCACGACAGCGTCTGTTAAACCATTGTCCTCAACACGAGGTTCATGCTATTTCTTACCTCGTTCTTCCATCAACGACATCTTCATTAACATCATAACCCCTGATAACCAGTCCGCCGCCAACATCTTCGGCATTAACAGGAATGATTCTCCCTCCTTGCCGTCCTTAGTGTCATCCGTTTTTCATCCTCACCCGCTCTACCCGGAACCTTGCCTCACATCCCTTACCCTGCAAACAGTAGATAACCATCTGACGTCTGACCCCTCGAATTTAGAACCTAGACTCCTCATTGTACACCTAAAATGAAAGGGGGGGGAACATGCCAGCTCGTCTAGTAAAAAAAAAAAAAAATCTGTCTGATTACAATCTTTTCTTTTCCTTTTTTATTTCCTTGACTTTTCGGTGACGGACAATGTATGTACATAAGTAATAAAATAAAATGAAAACAAGAGAAAATAAAATAAAAAAAATAAAATAATGATAAAAACCTTAAAATAAATAAAAGTAATTCCGAGAAACATAAGTTGGCAGTTAATATTAGATCTTTGCAAAAGTTCCAGCGGATTAAAAAATTAAAACAAAAATTACATATACACTCAAAATAAATTATTAATTAAGTACATAGTCTCCATTGTTTTTGACAATTTTCTCCCATCGTTCTACAATAGTGTTGGCGCCATTTTGGTAGAAACGTGTTTGTTTTTTTGAGTTTTTTTTTGTTGAAACAAGGTCAAATAGTTTTCGACGGACTGTCAGTCATTTATATGTCATGCATGATAGCCGTTTAAGCGAGCATGTATCTTTCGATACATGCAGTAGGTTGCCATTTCTTTCTGCGGTAGACCAGTTGCCATCCAAAGCTGTAGAATCCGGTCTGTTCTGATATTTACTCATAGCTAGGGGGTGGAGAAGAAGAGGATTCATACCTTTCCCAACGTAAGTGAATGTAATGGATCCGACTGGAATTCGAACTCGGCTCTCCGATTCCTCAATCCGAGCCGCTATCTATTATTCCACCGTGCCTCATCTACTGATTGGCTGCACAAAACCATTTTTTTTAAATTTAAATTGTTCTGTAGAGACCGGAAAAAAATATGAAAATCCGAAGGATGCAAGTAAGGAGAATACGTTGGTTGTTTTGGAGGTTTTCCTATTTCAACTCTTTTAGCTTTTACTTTGAAACATGTGGTCTTGCGTTGTCTTGGTAGGAAATGCCACTTTTCCGATAGGCCGTTTTTCTTCAACCTAAGTCTCTTCCAATGACGAATGTCAGTTGAGTTATTAATTTTCAAAATATTAGCAATCTAATCCGTCGTTATATCTCCACGATGGAAAACGGGATCACCATCAACTTCGGAAGGGATCACCCGGAGTGTCTTTGATAATTTATGTGAAAATCACCCTAACGAAATCTGTCCATCCAATTTTTTTAACTGTCCGAAGAACTGGAGTACGATCCAAATAAACCTTCTGATTTTTGTTTATCACAATTCCGACGCTTAATCCATTCTGAAATTCACAGAGCATAATATGGCGAAAGTGCCACTTTACATCGTCCATCTTGAAGGCATTCATTTGTAGAGAAACTTCAACATTCAACAAAGTCAGGCTCGCAACTGAATGATGCAAGTTTTCCGCAGAAATTGGCATCAGAACAAAAGACAGTATCAAGTTGAGGACATTTTATATTAGCAATGAAAATCGGGTACAAACTTTTGCGAAGATTTGATCTATTTCTCTCGGATCTAAGCTAAAGTAAATGCATCGGTCCAATTTGAAATAATCTTTCAATAGATGCAAACAGGAAGTGTAATATTTATAATGTTTTAGACGGGAATAGTTTCCATTTGCAAAACATTGGTGGTTAGCTGCCAATTCACAAGAGATGATTATAAAGGAAGACAAAGGCAAGTTCATATTTTATCGCAAAATTTTAATCAACATTTTAAAATGAGAAAGATCAAATCCAGAAACAATCAATAAATCAAAACAGAAGGCTTGACATTCCATGTAAATTTACTTTTGTTTCTATGTCCGTCTGTCAGCTGTATGAATGAATAACATGCTCATTTGAAGATGTATTCGTCTGTTCAGAGGGTAGACTAATTAATATTTATATGAGAACGTTAGCAGCGGGAAGGCGCAACGAGTCACTTTCTTGGAGGTTAGCATCAGCCATGCGGATAGAAGACAGAGACGGGCATAGTTTTCATTTGCGAAAATTTGGTGGTTATTTTTATAGAAAAGACACAGGGAGGCAAACTTATGGCGGTGTGAAAGTGATGGAAGCCGAGCAGCCAGACAGAACAGGGTTGAAAATCGTCTGCGAAATAACTCCACAACAATTCCACAAGCGAGTAGTGCGAGAGAAGAAGAATAGAGCTTACGGTCGCATCTAGCCAATTCAACTTTGAATCGGTGAGACCTCACCGGCAATCAAGTACTGCGCTTAAATTAACGTAAATGTCAATTTACCATACCGGAAAATTTCACCAGAACAATTATCTTGAAAGTATCTACAGAAAACGCACAGGGTAGCTATATTACTGCGGTTGGGATGTAAAAATCTGACACGAAAATTTTAAATGATGCCTTTCCAAACCAGAGATCAGGTGAGTGAATCAGCAACCCCGGACTGATATGACAGCATCGATCATAGGGATAACTCCAGGAGCCTTGGCCTCGTTTCTTACATGTGAATTAGTTTGTATATTTTCTCAAGAGGCCTCCTCTGTAAATGATTTTAACAAAACAATACAGAACCAAGTATACAAGTTGAAACTTTATGGAATATTTATTCAATAAAATAGGAATAAAATAATAAGTCTCGTTATGGAAATAGGAGCTCAATACAGACCCGCAGGAGAGGAGCGCTTCCTGTTGAAGCTATAAAGCTACGCCCTAAGCGAAAGAAAAGGGAAGAGAAGGTTTCTATTTTTTCATAAAGACACCCGTTGTGAATGTTACTAGAACAGTTGTAACTGTGTCTACGTGTTTTCGGTAATCGCCAATCGTTTGTATTGTAGTCTAAGATACACGTGTAGGCAGTGTAATAAAATAATTACAGTCATTCAAAACTGTATTCTTTGGAGAGAACTTTCAGATGCTAATGCGCAAATTGCTGATAGCTGAGAGGATGAAAATCTGCGAATTCATATGAGAAGTCATTTCCAAAGACGAAGCCATATAAAGACTTTTTTTTTTTTAAATTTTACCCTAATCAAGGTGTGAGTGCGACCAGCACGCAAGGGGTTACAGAGAGTGAGAGCAAGAGTAAAGAGGCGTGATAGAAGAAAGGATGAAGAGAAGGACGGGGAATTAGATCAAGGCATCTAGAGATGTCGATTGACATTGCATTTGAATAATTGAAGATTATAGCTAACACGGAAGCATTTAAAAGGAAGAGGGTTCCACAGATGGGAAGTGCAAGACATGAATCTATTGGAGTAGAAGAGACGGCTACATTTGACCGTTTCGACAGTGAAAGGGTGGGACCGAAATGCCAACCTAGTAGCACGTTTAAATTCATGTATTTTGGGAACTAGCGAAAGTAGCTCGTCGGAGCAGTTATCGTGAAAGTATTTGTAGAAAAGATAGAGGGAGGCGACGGCACGTCTTTGAGAGAACGACTGTAAACGAGATGCCAGATCAGAGCCAATCACATTGCATATCCGTCTCTGGATTTTTTCAAGGACCTTGAGACGAACAGTGGCGGCTCCAGACCATATAAAGCAGCAGTTTTCCATGCAAGAGTGAATGGTTGGTTTTTATTGGCTGATTTTAGAATATCAAAATTTACCGTCGATTCTGATGAAAAGAAGCGCTAATTTGAAACTACATTATTACTTGCTTTTACCTCAGTTTTTATTTCAGGACATGGGCGATCATGGTCCTCCTCAAGTTTGAGCAGTCATTTTTTTTTTAATATAACCTTCCGCTTCCTACTTTGCCATCCATTTACCCAAGTTCTCAAAGTTGGTTACTCACTGACTACTTCCGTACCTCTTGCCTACAATATGTCCCGTAAGTGTTAAATTTTCCAAACTTTCTTTCCTCATTTTGTGTCACAGAGATTTCGACTGCGTTTTTCTGGTTCTAATTATAAAGCGTCCTTTTTGTTTCACTTTTTCTTAAAACATCACTGCTTACATGCTCCGTCCATGTTATTCTCAACATCCTGCTGTAGTATCATATCCTTTGCTTCACGTCTCTTCTTTCCTTAGTGAGTATGAAACCAAAACGCAATTGCTGTTGTTCACAGGTCTACCCTGACCCGGGTTGGCATCACATGTTAGGATCCCAACTATGCATATAGTTAACAACACCCAGACTGAGGTCAAAACATTATAAAAGTATAAATATACATTTTTATAGTAAAAATACCAGCAATAAATTTTCATAGTAAGAAAATTACCATTGATGTAAAAAAAAATTACCAGCAGTACATTTTTGAAAAAGAAATTACTGTTTCCCCCCAAATTAAATTTCGGCATTAAATGAACCATAAGGAGTTGATATGACCCTAAACAAACAAATAAACCAGTGAGGCGATTGTCCAGCATTCACTGCTATGTCGGAGATTAGATTGTTACGTGCTCGTTTCATTGTTCCTAAAGAAATTGTATTTTTTCTCTTTCCTTTGTTCCTAAAAAAAAGAAGAATTTTGAAAACCACTAACTCGTGTCAGTGAAATATTATCCTCAGCTACAGTTCACAGTATACAGCTTACAAATAGTTCTTGGCTTGAGTGACCTCTATAAAAGAGGTACTGAAATTTTATCTCCGTTTAAAATGCTATTGTAAGTCAATGAAAAATGGACTCTTTATATGTCGATTTGGCGCAACGCAATCTTTCTATTGAAGAGCTTCATTTATTTAACCATATATCAGATTAAATGAAAAATCGTAATTACTCACAAAGAGAAATGAATCTTGGATTGAGTGACCTCTATAAAGAGGTACTGAAATTGTATACCCGTTTTAAATGCTATTGTAAGCCAATGAAAAATGCACTCATTATATGTCGATTCGGCGCAACGCAATCTTTCTATTCAAGAGTTTCATTTATTTAACCATATATCAGATTAAATGAAAAATCGTAATTACTCACAAAGAGAAATGAATCTTGGATTGAGTGACCTCTATAAAGAGGTACTGAAATTGTATACCCGTTTTAAATGCTATTGTAAGCCAATGAAAAATGCACTCCTTATATGTCGATTTGGCGCAACACAATCTTTCTATTCAAGAGTTGCATTTATTTAACCAACATATATCAGATTAAATAAAACATCGTAATTACTCACAAAGAGAAATGAATCTTGGATTGAGTGACCTCTATAAAGAGGTACTGAAATTTTACTCAGGTTTAAATGCTCTTGTAAACCATTGAAAAATGCACACTTTATTTGACGATTTGGCGCAACGCAATCTTTCTATTTAAGAGAAAATAAATCTTACGGTTAAAGGACCTGAAGTTGGACAAATTGTTTTAATCTTTACCAGTCGATGACAATAAAAAAAGAAGATATTATTACATTCACCATGACTTTACTATATCGATTTAATATTTATATTCATAATTTATTCGAATTAATATGAAATATCATTTTATTCATATACATTCACTAATTAATAAGTACAAAAAAATTATCACCAGCGAATTGTTGGTGTAAATGAGAAAAAGACGATAGTATTTGATATCATGTAAATTTCGATTTGTACAACGGAAAGCTACGTTTTAAGATGGAAAGCTTGCGTAATTTCGAATCTGGTCTACCTAATTCTGACATATTCATCAACTTGAACAACGGCCAAAGGTATTAAATACATAATTGTTTCTACTACGAAGCTAACCCTTTTAAGGCTACTTACATACAAAGATCTTTGTCTCAATATCGAAATTTAAATTATCCAAAACCTAATAGATAACTGCGTTAGCATCAGATTAAATAAAACATCGCAATTATTCATATTTCTTGATAAAATCCAAAGAATATGCAATGTTATTGTTACTGACCTGGCATCTCACTTAAGTCACTTTCCCACCACCTGAATGTAGCTTCCCTGTACCTTTTCTATAAATACTTTCATGGTAATTGTCCTAATGATCTTTCCACTAAGGACTGTACAAATGGGAACTAGTTAGAACTTCATAGAGACTTTGAGGTATTATGGTGACTGTAGTAAGAATGGTAAGTAAGAATGTGGTGTTTTGGTGTTAGGAATACTGTGGTATGTTTGGATCAGTGATCGTGGTTAGCTAAGTTTAAGATAAGACAGATTGAATACCTGCCTTTAGCTATCCCCCCCTCTTGTCCTTGAAAATAAATATTACTTTCCAAAAAGGTTTGGGGTGGTTATTACTAGCACTATTTTGTTTAGTTTCTTGTATATAAACATTGAGGTTTTATTCCCCACATCCCGCAGACAAATAGGAACTAGTAAGGCATTATTCATAACTAGCAGCATGGCCCGGCGTTGCCCGTGCTTGATTCAAAAATCGCACGACTCATACAGCAATCGCTATCACTTGACTTAAAATATTTTTGCCCTTCCTTGCCTTTAAATGAGTGCCCTTTGCCGTGCTGATGTTGCTACATGCCTATCTCACACTGCGAATTTTTTCTAAGCTCTATAATAAACATTAAATCTGTTACTAAAAAAGAACTAAACAAAATGAACAAAAAACGATCAGCTTTAAAAAGGACTCGTAACTGGAAAAACCGAATGAAAAAAAGAATGTTAACAACAAATACTTTTTCACACCCAACCCAGTTCTGCGGAATCAGAATCAACGTTGAGTTTAAGCAAGCGAATGAGCCAATTGGAGTAAAGTGCCATCCAGATTTAAATTTTTCCCACTTGTGACGAATTCAGCTATCGATATTTTTTTTGCCTGCTGGCATGCTAGTTTACATTCGTGTCAGTCAGCTGTTGGCTCTCACGCTGGCCAGTAGAAAATGGCCGCAAACTACATGAAAACTGCCGTAGAAGCATGAAAAATCGATTATTTCCACTATCGATGGGAGTTGGGGAATGAAAAGTCGGTCTTGACCTTCCACGCTAACATTTTACAATTGAAATAGTTAAATGCAACCGTAAGTTCTATGTTAACAGTTTCTTTTATAGCACGTCCCGCTTTCTTTTGGGTTTCTTGTTTCCCCGTCAACTTTGATATTCAAAAATTTAAATGTAATGTCAATCGTTATCGTCTGTCATCTTAATTCTTGTTCTTTTACAGTCCTCTTTTCTTAATAGTATTCATTTATTTTCTCATAATCTGTAAGTCCCATTGTGTCTTAGTGGCTTTCTTGCCTTGCTTAGGATGAAATGATTAAAAAAGAATAAAGTATGTGTTGCCAAAGATATTTACTGAAAGCGAATACAGTCGGAATATATAAGTTCTCTTGGTTCAAACACTTTTCCTTCGTTTTTTGTTTCACTCACAGTACTCCTCCCTTGCGTCTTAGTGGCTTTATCACCTTGCTTGGGGGTGAAATGATTAAAATGATTTGAAACTTGGTTTACCAGTTTTAAAAACGCTAATAGCTAAATATTCTTATTCATTAATATCATTGGAGATTTTCAATATTAATTCCTGAATATCTGATGTTATTGTCTCTGAGTAATATTTTCGTCGGCTTGAATAACGTTCAGCTGCAAGAAATACATAATTATTTCAACCACGAATCAGGCGATTTTTTAAGGCTACACACACACACACAACACACACATATATATATATATATATATATATATATATATATATATATATATATATATATATATATCGAAATGTCTAAATATCGCTGTACAAATGATCCAAAAACCTATTAGATAACAATTCTACGTCTTTCGTAGAATTTCTAGAGGCAATGAAATTAATTTTCATTATCAGTCTCTGGTAATGGGTAGTGATTTTTTCTCTAATTTTATCTTGAAGCTTATAAGCCTATTATGGTTATGATTAGTTCGAAAGTTAAGCATATTTTAGGCATGAACCGAGGATTATATATAATTTTTAAAAATGTTTTTATTTTTTAATCTTTTTAAGGCGATTTTATTCAGAAATATTTTACTAACCCTTTCAAATACCTTGTCTTATGGATCATTTGTAACTTTAATATAGGAGATAAAGAAATTGCGCAGGACGAATGGCTGCATTCTACAATAATCGTAGTTTCACACAATACCACAAGTTGCTGCAAAACCGAAACATTAACCTAAGAACTCAATTGATGTTCATAAATAGCCTCGTCAGATCTAGACTCTCAGTAAGACGCCCAAATCCTACAGAAATGTCAAATTACCTCTATAAAACCATTTTATCAGACCAATTCTTAAAAATGCCTTCTAGCGAATGAGTCATGTAGATCTTAAAAAAAGAACAATCCTTTGTCAGATCTTAAAGGTTGGCGATACAGAATCACAAAACAATTAACTTTACCAAGTAACTAAATATACTTGAAGAATTCCAACACAAGCAACAATTAAAATGGATAGCGCATGTGAGGGAAAGGAAAAAATAATAATAATAATAATAATAATAATAACAAATGAAATAATAATAATAATAATAATAAGTGGGGCAATACTTACACTGGACAATGTGCAAACACTTTGGAAAATGTGTAAGCAAACACTGGTATGAACATCGGCCAGCGCCGGTTACAGAAATAGAAGATGTCACCATTCTATGGGATTATACCATCCACACAGACAGAAAAATTGAAGCAAATAGGCCGGACATTATTGTCAAAAACCAGAAAGAAAAAAACTTGCCTACTAATTGATATGGCTTGTCCAGCGGATTGTAACATAGCAACCAAGGAATTTGAAAAACTATCAAAATACAAAGACCTGGAAATTGAAATAGAAAAAATGTGGAAATTGAAAACAAGAATAATACCAGTGGTAATAGGTGCACTTGGAATTATAAAAAATGGAACAAAACAACACATTGAAAGAATCCCTGGAAACCCCAGCTTAAGAGACATACAGAAAATTGTCTTATTAAGTACAGCACACACACTAAGGAGAACTTTGTCTATGTAACGCTAGCAACTTCATCGGAGATAAAAAAAAAAAAAAAAAAAATTAACATGAAATGTGGCCATAACAACACACCACGACCTGCCTTAGGTCTTTCTGCAGACTTGGTAGGTAGTGTGTCCATAGCAGAAATCGAATGATGATGATGATGACATTAATAATAATAATAATAATAATATAACTAAGATTATGATATAGGCAAAGACTTTTCCGGGTTTTGGTTCTGGTGCAAGACTTTTCCAGGTTTTGGTTCCTGTTTAGAATTGGGTTTCTGGTTCCGTCAGCTATATACAAAACAATTCGATCTGTGTTCTTAGTTTTGTCAAATCTAGACCTTCATATCGATGCCATGCATGTTATCCAACTTGTTCTGAAATGTCTAAACTATCGGCTAAATACAACCATTTCAAGTTGTGTACTTAAATAGTCTTGTCAGATCTAGACCTTCATATGGATATCATGAATGCTATCCTACTTGTTCTGAAATGTCTAAACTATCAGCTAAATACAACCATTTCAAGTTGTGTACTTAAATATTCTTGTCAGATCTAGACCTTCATATGGATATCATGAATGCTATCCTACTTGTTCTGAAATGTCTAAACTATCAGCTAAATACAAGCATTTCAAGTTGTGTACTTAAATAGTCTTGTCAGATCTAGACCTTCATATGGATATCATGAATGCTATCCTACTTGTTCTGAAATGTCTAAACTATCAGCTAAATACAAGCATTTCAAGTTGTGTACTTAAATAGTCTTGTCAGATCTAGACCATCATATGAATTTTATGCATGCTATGTAACTTGTTCAGAAATGTATAGACTATCAGCTATATACACTCAATTCAGATCTAGTCATTTGTCTGTCTAAACTATCAGCTATATATAAACCTTTTTCTCAGATCAACGTCTTGAAAATGAAATGTCAAAAGCGAATGAAAGCTAAATAGATTTGAAAAGGTTTGCTTCATCAAATCTCATAGGATAGAATCATCAAAAGATTTTCAAATAATAAGTTTTGAAAGTAACAAAAAAAGATTCCAACAGTACTCTCAAGTCCCGTAGAGTCCCTGAGAAGCAAGGAATCACAGCTCTCTGGTACTATGGTTTCCATAGCAACTGGAATTTTGAGCGGTGGGTGGTGGTAGTTAATCTGTATTCCAACCGGATTTGAATATAATAGATCTGAAAGAGATTGGATAAAACCACGGTTAAAAGTAAAAGATTTAAAAATAATATTTAACCCATATCGTTTAAAAAAGATGGATGTTTTGAATCTTTCCGTGGACGCCATGAGAAGAAAGAACGAAATAAATGAATACATGGTTAAAAAATAGAATAAATGAAATTTATAGCGGTGTCCTCGACAATTGTTTTTAACTGTATTCCAAGAGGATTTGAATATAACAGAACAGCTCGCCGATTGGATCAAACCACGTACCTCAGTCCCCAGATGAAATCTACTTGATTTAACCCTGAAATGTGGAAAAGAAGGATTTGAGAAATATTTCCGGGATCTAACATGACAACGACGAAATTTAGATAAAACCGAAAAAATGAAGGAAAAATGTTTAAAATGAGGAAGAGACGATTTGAAATTTTACAGAAGGATGCTGAGGATACCATAGACCGAACATGTAAGCAACGAAGAGGTTTTTAGAAAAATGGAAACAAAAATGAAACTTATACTTAACATCAGGAAAGACAGTTGAAATTTCTACAGAAGGATGCTGAGGATACCATAGACCGAACATGTGAGCAACGACGAGGTTTTAGAGAAAATGGAAACAAAAAGGAAACTTATACTTAACATCAGGAAGAGACAGTTGAAATTTCTACAGAAGGATGCTGAGGATACCATGGACCGAACATGTGAGCAACGAAGAGGTTTTAGAGAAAATGGAAACAAAAAGGAAACTTATACTTAACATCAGGAAGAGACAATTGAAATTTCTACAGAAGGATGCTGAGGATACCATGGACTGAACATGGGAGCAACGACGAGGTTTTAGAGAAAATGGAAACAAAAAGGAAACTTATACTTAACATCAGGAAGAGACAATTGAAATTTCTACAGAAGGATGCTGAGGATACCATGGACCGAACATGTGAGCAACGAAGAGGTTTTAGAGAAAATGGGAAGAAAAAGGAAACTTATACTTAACATCAGGAAGAGACAGATGAAATTTCTACAGAAGGATGCTGAGGATACCATGGGTCGAACATGTGAGCAACGACAAAGTTCTTGAGAATATGGGGAGAAAAGAAGACTTATACTTAACATCAGGACGAAACAGTTGATATTACTACAGTAGGATGCTGAGGATACCATGGATCGAAAATGTGAGCAATGGCGAGGTTTTAGAGAAAATGGAAACAGAAAGGAAACTTATAATTCACATCAAGAAGAGACAGTTGAAATTTTTGGCACACAATAATGAGGAAAGAGGGCTTGGAAAATCTGTTACACACAGGACATATTGAAGGGAAGAGAAACAGTGGACAACAACGCATAAATACGTAGTGAGCTTGAGTATATGAATGACGAAATAATGTTTAGGAGGAAAGACAGAAGGACAACAATTATCGAGCGCTACGAAGGACAGGAAATCGTGGAGAGCCATGATCATCTACGTCCTGAACGGGCAGGGCACACAGAAGAAGCGTTTACTGAGAGGGTGAAAGTCGGACAAGCGTATCGTATCAACTAATTTCCGATTTTGCCGGCGCCCGACGTCTTTTTTTTTCAAATCATTTCCTGTCTGTACAAAATTGACACTTACCTGTTTTTTAGCAATTTTGTGTGGGACGG